>CAAHFI010550732.1:0-67523 GCA_900893395.1 Euglena gracilis
GGTGTCAGAAAAATTACCACAGGGATAACTGGCTTGTGGCTGCCAAGCGTTCAAAGCGACGTCGCTTTTTGATCCTTCGATGTCGGCCTTCCTAGCTTCCCACCCGCAGCCGAGTGAAGAGTTGGATTGTTCACCCACCAACAGGAACGTCGTGAGACAGGTTGGTTTTACCCTCCTGCCACAGACAGAGCAACCTGTGCGTAGTTTACTGCAGCCCCCGGGGGCCAGGAGCTGTTGTTGTGGGCCACCAGAGTGAAGCCTCTCCCACACCACAGCCTCCGAACCCTTCCGGGGGTGAAGTGTATCGTCTCCCAGTGCGATGGGCGTGACAATGGCATCACATGGTAGTACGAGAGGAACCCTTGTGGCACTCCCCTGGTTTCCACCGTGAGTCGAGCGACTGGTGTAGTGAAGCTACCAAGTGACGGATACTGACTGGACGCATCTTAAGCCTGAATCCGAGACCAGGCCTACAGCATGCCTGAACGGCCAACCCGTTGTGTTTGTGGGCTGAACCAGCCAGGTGAATCAGTGTGTGCAATTCTCCAAGTGGAGCAACCCCTGCCGACGAGGCGTGTGCAACCCCAAGGCAAGTTCCTGCAAGCTGCCCATCCCGACAGCCAACAACCGAAGGGACATCTGTGGAGCATCGAGGCAGAGCAGTACCCTTCTGGGTCTGCGCCAACACCAACTGGATCTGAACTGGCAAAGCAAGTGGCCACAGCTGAGCATTGACTGTCTGGAGAGTGTGACCCATCGTCGTGTGAAGCCTGTGCGTCAAGTGTCTTCCGGAGTGATTGGCACCGGATGTGGTGTGCAGGCCTGCGAGATGGCAACATTGAGTGGGCAGGCTGCAAGCCTCCTGCCGGTCGGACAAACAGAGACCAAACACGGTTGTTGTGCTCCGGGTGAAGCATCCCAGCAGGCTTGCCCTCGGTGGGCTGCTGCCTGACCGAAGCCGAAAACAGAGAGTGACGGTTTTGTGCAAGGCGTGTGCAACGAAGGCAGAGCATCATCGATCCCACCAGCTAGAGCCAACAGTCAACGGGGTGTGCCGACCCAACACCCCGCCCAGACCAGGCTGGATCTGCGGCGAGTGTAAGTGTTCAGAGGTTATACCAGCACCGATCAGGGAAGGACACAGCAAAGTGTGGCCATCATCCGACCAGTCGATTGTGTTGTCCGATCCGTTGAGCTCCAAGGCCGGGCTTCTGCAGGGAGTGGCTTCGGCTGCCCCTGCTGGGGCCGACCTGACAGAGTGGGTGGTGAGAGGGGCCCCTGCAGCTTGCTGATGGAAGGGGGCCTCTCGGTGGTCTGCAGCAACCACCAAAGGCCAAGGCCTGTGTCTCAGGCCAGCTGTGTGAAGGGAGGCACACAACAACAACCGAGGATTCCGATCCCCTTGGAAAGTTCAGTAGTGCCGACTTAGAGAAATTCCACTTCGGTGGATTTCCGGAGATCTGCCATTCAAGTCCTGCCGAAGTGAGGATGCAGTCGGTTTCTGGGGACCCGAAGTGCTGGTGCTGTCGGCTTCGCTGAATTGGACGTTCCCTGATACTGTAGTACTGTATCAGGGAAAAAATGTCCAAATTCAGAGTCGGCCCGACAGAAAAGTGTAGTGGCTGCAGGTCCGCGGACACTATATAATAGGGGAACCCCCCCCCGGAAACGCATGAGAGGCAAATCAGGAGGCTGACCAGGGGGCCACTGCCGAAAGGCTTCAGAGGCAGTGGAACGGCACTGAAAGGTGGTAACAAGATACGGCTTCCTGGCCGGCGTGGAATGGTGTGCTCCGAAAGCTGTGCTCCGACAGCTGTGCAGTGACGGTGTGCTCCGTGAGCAGTGTTCCCCAAGTGAGTGTCCTGCCTATCACCCCACAGGCTAGCAGCCCGGCCTGTGGGAGGGCAGGACAGGGGTGCAAGGGCTGCCGGCCTGGACCTGCCGTGGCCAAAGGTCGTGGGCCACTGTCTCCGGACAGTGGTTCCACCGTGGAGGTGCTTCAAGCACCAGCGGCTCGGTAATTCCATCAACCAGCAGGCACCGTCATTGCAGGCAACGGTGAACGATCGTGTCGTATGCTTTGTTGGACTGTGACTCGACCGACGGGAGCAGGCAAAGTCGGGACCGGGGTAGCTGACCCCCGGGATACAAGTCAAAGCAGCAAACGACGGAAGGCCCACTCTACGAGGTGGGGACCTTAGCCGGACGGAGTGGTGGGGAGACTTCAACACAACCCCAATCCCTCCCTGGCAAGGCACCGATGGATCTGTGTTCGAGCTCTACCATTCGATTCCGTGACGTGTTGGCCTGACTCCACGAGCAAATGCAGCTAAGGGAACGTGAGAGCAACGGGGCAGAGCATGGACTGACCCCCCTCCGGGCAACGAGCAGCTGGGATCCGTTCAGGATCAGGCCAAACGTCACGTCGAGTCATGGGAGAGTGTACGGACTGCCATCGTGAGCCCGGTGTCGAGGCTGTCTTCTGCACAGCCTCCGCCGACCAACCAACAGCTGGAATCCCCATTCGAAACGTTGTGCTTGCTGTCAACGAAAGCTGGCATCGACCCAAAGCAACAACAGAGACCGATCAGTCGGAGGATTGTGTTCGGAGAGAGAGCAAGCCCCACGGGGCCGAAGCAGTCTGCTAGAGCCAACAGCCAAGGGAACCTGTGTGTGAGAAGCCTGGGCTTCACGTCGATGGTCGATGGTCTAGTGTCTCGGGGCCAGGGGAACCCCACGGTGTGTCGAAGCTTCACCCAATCGAGCCACCAACGATGTCGATGTGTTGACCGGGCTCCACCGTCAGGGCCCCCTCTGTGAGAGCCTCGGATTGAGCAGTGCAAATCAGTGAACCGTTGTGGTGTGAGACGAAATCAGGCCTCCCCTCTCGTGTCAGCAACGAGAGGGGACTGCAAGGCCAGGCTAACGTTGCCGTGTTGTGAATGTCGTCTGGTTTTTCGGCAGGAACCCCTGCAAGGGGGGGAATGCTGGGAACGGACCGACGAATCTGGTTGATCCTGCCAGCAGTCATATGCTTTGTTCAAGGGCTAAGCCATGCACGTCTCAGCGCAAACGGAGTGACAGTGGATCTGTGAATGGCTCCTTACATCAGCAGTCATCTACGTGATAGAGTGTGCTCGGTCCACCTGCAAGGACCCCATTGGACATCCACCAAAACCTTGTGGCTAATACACGTTCGACCCAGTCAGCCATGCAACACTCGGCAGGGATCCTGTCTCCGGACAGTCCCTTCACCGGTGGTGGCGGATGTATGCCCAGCTGATACGAAGACCAGCGGCCGCAAGGCCAGTGTGTTGGCATGGTTGACTCAGGCTGGCCCTCCGTGGCCGCAGTGCTGGTGGATTTCGTGCATGCCTCGTGCATGCCCCACTTGATCGCAAGAGCTTCTGACCTATCAGCTTGACTGTGGTGTATCGGACCACAGTGGCCTTGACGGGTAACGGAGAATCAGGGTTCGATTCCGGAGAGGGAGCCTGAGAGACGGCTACCACTACCAAGGTGGGCAGCAGGCACGCAAATTGCCCCATGCAAAGACAGTCTGTGAGGCAGCGACGAACAGTAGCAACCCCGTCGGCCTTACGTGCCGATGGGGCTTGGAATGGACGCTATCCAAAGACAGCCGTGAGTATCAACCGGAGGGCAAGTCTGGTGCCAGCAGCTGCGGTAATTCCAGCTCCGAGGGCGTATACTAACATTGCTGCTGTTAAAACACTTGTAGTCTGCCTACGGGCTGCAGGTCTGCTGGGTGGCCGGTTTGTTGTTTCTCTGGCCAGGGAAGGACCTCGGTTCGACCCTGTGTTGGGCTGCAACGGCTGGACTCAACCCCCAGTGGTACGTCCCTGCGCCCACCTCTCAGTCGATGGTGAGATCTGCTCCTGCCAAAAGTCTGCTTCACTGCAGGCCAAAGCGGTTTATGCCTCCCGCACTGGCAACGGACACCAACAGGGGACCCAGCCTCGAGCTGGGTAGTCTACCTCTGGTCCACCACCGGAGCCCACCGTCTTCGACACCCTGGAAAACTCAGTGTGCTCAAAGCATCCCCGCGACGGCTGAATGTCCATCCATGGAATGTCAAGGCATCGACCAAGTGTGGCATTGGAGTTGTGCTGGCCTTGGGGCCCACTCTGGACAACCTGGTGGTGTGTTCCTGCAGGATCAACAGGATCGTTGCCCTGCCTGGCCTTCGGGTCTCGTCAGGCTTCGTCCCCTGTCCCTGCAGCTTGCACCCATCGATCGTAAGTGATGGGACTGTTCGGGGTGAAAGATACGGGAGCGCCAGAGGTGAAATTCTTAGATCGCTGCCAGATCCACTGCAGCGAAGGCGTTCTGCAAGTGCACGTCCGTCGATCAAGAATGAGAGTTCGGGGAGCAAAGATGATCAGACACCGTCGTAGTCCGGCCACTGTAAACGATGCCGGCCAGGCCTTGGCAGAGCAAGAATCCTAGACTCTGTCAGGGCCACTCCTCCCACAACGAGAAATCCACAGCCTGTGGGTTCAGGGGGAGTACTGTCGCAAGGCTGAAACTTAAAGGAATTGACGGAATGGCACCACAAGGCGTGGAGTATGCGGCTTAATTTGACTCAACGCGGGGAATGTTACCAGGTCAGGACGCAACTGGGATTGACAGATTGAGAGCTCTTTCTTGATCTTGTGGACGGTGGTGCATGGCCGCTCCTGATTGGTGGAGTGATTTGTCTGGTTGATTCCGATAACGAGTGAGACATCTGCCTCCCACTAGCCTGAGGCTCGCATTTGGTAGGGTTCGGCTGCTCGGTGGCAGCCCCCTGGCAACAGGGGGAGATGTACCGGTGCATGCTCCCGAGAGCCTCCAGTTCAGCTTCTCTGAGGTGCTGTGTCCGCCACAAAGGGCATGCATGCTAGAGCCAACAGCAGGTCTGTGATGCTCCCAGATGTCCTGGGCCGCACGCGCACTACATTGTCACAGTGAAGGTGTCGACATGCCCACGGTGGGCCCTGGCCTGAAGAGGCTGGGAAATCCTGCAAGCCTGTGACGTACTGGGGATAGATGGTTGCAACTGTCTGCCTTGAACGTGGAATGCCTAGTATGCCTGGGTCATCAGCCCAGACCGATTGTGTCCCTGCCATTTGTACACACCGCCCGTCGTTGCTACCGATGGTGGCTGGATAGAGTCATCAGGAGGTTGTGGAGGCGGCCTCTCGGGGCAGTAGAGCATCCCAGCCGAAATTGGACGATGTCCAGCCACTAGAGGAAGCAAAAGTCGTAACAAGGTTGCTGTAGGTGAACCTGCAGCAGGATCATTGCAGTCGAGAGATCTCTCGTTGTCGATGTCGTTGCTGGGACCCGGTGGGTCCCGGCCAAGGAGTGAAGCAGTGCTGTGTCGTGACGGTGCCTGCAGGGTCCCAGCTCTCTGCTTGGGACCTGGGGTGGTCGAGCCACACCCCACGGAGAAGCCTCTCTCACGGTCCCGTTGCAGTGCCCGTCCAGTCACTCGACGTTGTTTGGTTGCCACAGAAACCCAGTGCTCAGTCGACCGTCGTGTTGTGGGGTCAGCCTACTCTCGATACAGAACCCCCACACCGACGACAAGCCTCCGTTGCAGTGTTCTGATCCCCCGACGTTGTCCCCAGACCAAGCCACAAAGAGACCTCCTGAATGGAACCACACCGAGGGCTCTCCTCGACCTCGGAACGGTGTTGTTGTGCTGGTCTTGGCTGGGGTCAACCATCCCGGAGCAGTGTGGGAACGGAGGATTTGGGATGCTGACCGTGTTCCCCTGAGAAAGTGCAGTCGTTTTCGACTTATGCATTTTCGGAATCCCCGGTGGAGTGTCGGGATTTCGGATTTGCAGTGCTGCCGAAGTGCTGACGAAGTCCGGGTGGCTGGGACCCGAAGTGCCGATACTATCGGCTTCGCTGAACGGCATTTCCCTGATAGCTGATACTGATACAGTAGTACTGTATCAGGGAATCCGATCCGGAATTTGTCAGAGTCGGAGTACTACACTTTTCTCAGGCGGGCCGGTTTCTGCGCGGAGACTAATACATAGGGAACCCCCCCCTCCGGAGTCACCTCCGGAGGTCCGAGAAATCGGAAGGGGGCACAACCCTGGGCAGACGGGTCGGTCTGCCACCGGAGTCCTTGGCCAACGACCAGGCAGGGGTCAGCCAAGGGGCCGGATTTCGTGGCCAAGGATCGGTGGGGATGGACTCCCACCGACGGCCCAGCTGTTGAATTGGCATTCGAGTGGTGGCAAAGCTGTGCAAACAGAGACCAAACCGTTGAATCGTGGCCAAGGATGGTGGAGGTGGACTCTTCACCGGAGGCCCAGCTGTTGATGGCAGTCCATCGGTGGAAAGGCTTGAAACAGAGACCAAAACCGTTGAACGTTGCTGTCGAACCCAGCCAAGGGGTCAAACCCGAGGCTGGGTGAGAGAGGGTCTGACCAACCCTCCGATGAAGTCACGGTCGAAGGAGTCGTCTGGCAAAGAGCTTACCTGTTGTGGTGGATGTCTTGGCCCAGGTTCTGAGGAAGGACACAGCAGCCTTGCGATACGTTCGGTGATACGCAGAGTCTTGTGATCTGGACAAAGGAACAGCTTCGAACGCAACTGGCCAGCAAGGGGTTCCCCCCGAGCTGCCTGTGCGCCAGTGTTGGATGGACGGGAGCAGGTGGATCCATTGCTGGCAATGATCCCCTCTCCCCAAGTGGTGCTCCGATGATCGGTGGTGGTGTTGCCTGGCCCTGCCAGGTCGATGCCATTGCCGGTGTGTTGATTGTTGGCTGTCCGAGTGGATCGATCGACCGATGCAACGGAGGTGTGGCACGGTCGAGGTGCAGGGGCCTCCGGCTCCTGCCCCAGTAACCGATGGCTGAAACTTGTGGCTCTCCCAAGCAACGATGCATCTGCCTCGAACCACTGTCGGTCCCTCGGCCCAGAGATGGGCAGTCAACAGGCAAGGTCCCAGTGACCCTCTGCCTACAACTGGTCGTGTGACCTGGCGCACATGGAATGACCCACCGAACTTAAGCATATCACTCAGTGGAGGAACAGCAAGCAACCTCGATTGCTGCAGTAATGGCGAATGAACGAGCAGGACCCACGGCTCTTCCTGAAAATGGGCTTCCTGACTCGAGGACCCCGACTTTAGGTCACCTGTGTGGTGCCTGGGTTGTGGTGCATCTCGATCGGCTTTCGTTGGAATCCAGCAAACCCTGTGGGCTATGGAGCAGTTGGCTGTGTCTCGGTGCTTCCCAGTACCAAGAAGAGTCCTGGAATGGACCCACGAAACAGGGAGACTGTCCCGTATGGCTGAACCGTGTGCTGGGATCACTGGGATGTGGCTGGCTGTATCCCCGAGTAGAGTGGCTTGGGACTGCAGTTTGAAGAGTGACGTGTATCCGTCACAAGGTGGCATACAGACCTGGGACCGATAGTGCACAAGTAGAGTGATCGAAGGATGCAAAGAACTCCGCGAAGAGGGTTAAAAGTCCCTGAAGCCGCAACAGGATCGGTGGTGTGCAGTGCTGTATCGTTCTAGATCTGACCAAGCGTCTCTGGGTCAGCCCAGGGCTGGCCACCGAGCCCCTGTCTCCGGACAGGGATGACTATCGTGGCAGCCCCGTGGTGGCAGCTCCGCCTGCCAGGACCTGGAGTTTGCGAGTGAGACATTCAACCAAGTGTGGGAATCGTGACGGACCGACCCCGGTCAACGGTGGTCTTGTTGTGTGCGGCTGTGTGCCAGAGGCCTCCCACACCACTGCCCTGTTGCATCGGGTGTTCGATGCCGGTCGATGGTTGTTGCTGCTTGTCCTCGATCCCGGTGTGTCTTCGGACATGTCGGTCGCTGGTGGTTGGGCTGGATTCGGGGTGTGCTTGGCTGCACCGGGGGCTGCACCGTTCTGACGGTGGTCCCCTTGCTGGCTGCACCGTCCCCAGCCTGACCCCAGTGAGAAATTGGCAGCAGAGCTTGGCACCCCTCCTTGCAGTGCTGCTCTCTGCCCGTCTCGAAACACGGACCAAGGAGTCTAAGGAGCTTGCCAGTCGGATGGCTGATCCAAAACCTCTTCTGAGGCGTGGTGAAGGCAACTATCCTTCCAGATGGGGCTAGTCTCTGCATGGAACGACCGGACCCGAAGTCCAGTGGACAGGGTTTCGAGTGCTTGCAAGGTCCTTGGGACCCGAAAGGTGGTGAACTATACCGTTCTACGGTGAAGCCATGGGAAACTGTGGTGGAAGCCGGTCGCTGTTCTGACGTGCAAATTGTGTAGCCTGAGTGCGGCATAGGGGTGAAAGGCCAATCGAGCCACCTAGTAGCTGGTTCCCTTCGAAGTTTCCCTCAGGATAGCTGGGATCCAATGATGCAAAGCTTGTATGTGACTGGTTGCATCCGGTAAAGCAACGCATGAGAGGCCAACCCTGGGGAGCCCAGCTCCTCAACCTATCCTCGAACTGTGAATGGGTGCGGACAACCCAGGCATGCTTCTTTGCCACGACAGGAGGCTGTGTAACAGCAGTTCTCCCCGTCTTCTGAGCATGTTCGTCCCGTAGTTGCAACTGGCTGTACGTTGCTGGTGACGTGTCGTGGGGTCAGGCCAAGGGAGTCGGTGGCACCCCAAGCCAGACCCGGATCCTCTGGGGTGAAGCAGAGAGAACCCAGCTCCAGAGGGGAAGGCAATGGCAGAACGGTGGCCTCGAGGCTGTCCCCCGACTGTTACCCGGACCCTTCGTGGTTCGATCCCAGTGAACGAGTCGTTGCAAGACTGTCGTTGAACAATGGATCCTACGTGGACCATGACTGGTAAGCAGTGCTGGTGATGCGGGGTGCTCCGAGAGCAGACTTACAGATCCCGAGTGCTGGCTCATACTCAGATCCCACAAAGGATGTTGCTTACTACGGATAGCAGGTCGGTGGCCATGAAGGTTGGAACCCGCTGAGGAATGTGTAACAACTCACCTGCCGAAGTGCGCAGCTCCGAAAATGGATGGTGCCCAAGTCAGTGTGTCTCCCTTACAGTCTGCCATCGATGTGGCAGCCAAGGCAGAGCATCGTTGTGTAGAAAGGGCATGGACAACAGCTGATCGTGTTGGGATTGATCCCGGCTTGAGGCGTTGCCCAGAGCAGATCTTGGTTGTAGTAGCGAGTACTCCACCTGGAGAGGAGTGGCAACACAACCCCGCTGTGTGCGGTTGAGGACTGGAGTGGAGCAGGTTTCCACACCAAACAGCCGTTGAATGTGGGTCAACCGACCGTGAGCCAAGTGGTAAGTTCACCGAACAACCAAAGCTGCCTCGATCTGCCTGACCTCAACCCCTGTGGTGGGGCCTCGACGTGGTGTGCATGCCACTGGAGAGAGCAACAACCAAGCTGCCCCCGTCGTTGGATTCCCTTGCAGGGGAGCTGAGAGAGGAGCAGAGCATCGGGCAGGAATGGCAAACAGGCAAGTGCGAGCAAGATTCTACTGTCATGGGCTAGAGGTCCCTTCGGGTCGGTGGCGACACCCCCAAGGCAGCCCCTCCAGGCATCGAACCAGTGAATCCCCTGTGGAGTTCTCGTTTCCTCCTGATGCAGACTCACGCGGGCTATCGATCGGCATGACAGATGGTGGTGTATGCCCTTCGCTCAGCAAGGCGGTGTGGTCTCCACACCGATGGCAGTCCTGATTACAACATCCGACACAAAGTCGAACGTGTCAAAGTGTGTGCAAAGTGGCAGTCACTGGTTCCAATGAACAGCCTGAAGGATTCTCGTGCCTCAGGACCCTTGTGTCCGTACTGCATCACCGCAGCCGGTCTCCTCGACTAGACGTCGCTTGTCCACGGACGAAATGCAGCTAAGGGAAGTCGGCAAACTGGCCGTGCACCTTTGGAAGATACGGTGGCTCCAGAGGCCAAGTCAGCAGGCCCTGTCGTGGGGGTTGTGGGAGTTACGGTCGATCACCCTGTGGGATGGCCTCTCGGGGCCGTTCTGCGGGGCTGTCTTCGCCGTGGCCTCTGCTTCATCCCGGACAGGGGCAACCCTTCGGGTCCTCGTGGCCTGTAGGGCCGACCTGTTGACTAACCAGTGGCTCGTGTGGAACTGTTGCTGTGCAGGGGAATCTGACTGTTTAATTGAAACCCAGCTTTGTGAAGGGACCAGCTGGCTGGTTCCGTGAGGTGACTTCTGCCCAGTGCTCTGATTGTCAATGCGAAGAGATTCAGCCAAGCGCGGGTAAACGGCGGGAGTAACTATGACTCTCTTAAGGTAGCCAAATGCCTCGTCAACCAATTATTGACGCGCATGAATGGATCAACGAGATTCCTGCTGTCCCTAGTCGCTGTCTGGTGAACCAACAACCAAGGGAACGGGCTTGGATGTGTCAGCGGGGAAAGAAGACCCTGTTGAGTTTGACTCTAGTTTGATACTGTGCAACAACATGTGGGGCGTAGCATAGGTGGGAGGTGAGTGCCACCAACGAAGGCCACCGACTGCCTAAGGCAACAACCCCGAGTGGAGAAGAGGGCTTGCCCTACGGTCAGTTGTGTGTGCTGGAGACGGCAATGGTGAGGCCTCTCTCTTCGGAGTGCTGGCTGACCCACGCCAAGAGATAATCTGGTGCGAGCCTGCAGTGAAATACCACTACCTTCACCGTTGTTTTACTCATCGAGTTGCAAGAGAGCGGTGGCCATTTGGACATCGACCCTGCCCTTGTGGTGGGATCGTGGCTTTCCCCGATTCATGCACCAAGTCTGCAGCAGTCTCTGTTGTGGACGACTCTGGACGTGTCACAGTCCGATCAGCAGTCTCGAAACATCGATCAGTTGGGGAGTTTGGCTGGGGCGGCACGCCTTTTACAACACAACGAAGGCGTCCTGAAGCATTGCTCAGGCAGAACAGAAATCTCCCAGGGAGGAGAAGGCCAAAGGTGCTGCTGATGCTGCGACTCTCAGTACGAGTCCGAAACGTGCAATCGTGGCCTAACGATCCTTTGGTCAAGTGTGCGAATTCTGGATATCGAAGCCAGAGGTGTCAGAAAAATTACCACAGGGATAACTGGCTTGTGGCTGCCAAGCGTTCAAAGCGACGTCGCTTTTTGATCCTTCGATGTCGGCTCTTCCTAGCTTCCCACCCGCAGCCGAGTGGAAGAGTTGGATTGTTCACCCACCAACAGGGAACGTGAGCTGGGTTTAGACCGTCGTGAGACAGGTTGGTTTTACCCTCCTGCCACAGACAGAGCAACCTGTGCGTAGTTTACTGCAGCCCCCGGGGGCCAGGAGCTGTTGTTGTGGGCCACCAGAGTGAAGCCTCTCCCACACCACAGCCTCCGAACCCCTTCCGGAGGGTGAAGTGTATCGTCTCCCAGTGCGATGGGCGTGACAATGGCATCACATGGTAGTACGAGAGGAACCCTTGTGGCACTCCCCTGGTTTCCACCGTGAGTCGAGCGACTGGTGTAGTGAAGCTACCAAGTGACGGATACTGACTGGACGCATCTTAAGCCTGAATCCGAGACCAGGCCTACAGCATGCCTGAACGGCCAACCCGTTGTGTTTGTGGGCTGAACCAGCCAGGTGAATCAGTGTGTGCAATTCTCCAAGTGGAGCAACCCCTGCCGACGAGGCGTGTGCAACCCCAAGGCAAGTTCCTGCAAGCTGCCCATCCCGACAGCCAACAACCGAAGGGACATCTGTGGAGCATCGAGGCAGAGCAGTACCCTTCTGGGTCTGCGCCAACACCAACTGGATCTGAACTGGCAAAGCAAGTGGCCACAGCTGAGCATTGACTGTCTGGAGAGTGTGACCCATCGTCGTGTGAAGCCTGTGCGTCAAGTGTCTTCCGGAGTGATTGCCGGCACCGGATGTGGTGTGCAGGCCTGCGAGATGGCAACATTGAGTGGGCAGGCTGCAAGCCTCCTGCCGGTCGGACAAACAGAGACCAAACACGGTTGTTGTGCTCCGGGTGAAGCATCCCAGCAGGCTTGCCCTCGGTGGGCTGCTGCCTGACCGAAGCCGAAAACAGAGAGTGACGGTTTTGTGCAAGGCGTGTGCAACGAAGGCAGAGCATCATCGATCCCACCAGCTAGAGCCAACAGTCAACGGGGTGTGCCGACCCAACACCCCGCCCAGACCAGGCTGGATCTGCGGCGAGTGTAAGTGTTCAGAGGTTATACCAGCACCGATCAGGGAAGGACACAGCAAAGTGTGGCCATCATCCGACCAGTCGATTGTGTTGTCCGATCCGTTGAGCTCCAAGGCCGGGCTTCTGCAGGGAGTGGCTTCGGCTGCCCCTGCTGGGGCCGACCTGACAGAGTGGGTGGTGAGAGGGGCCCCTGCAGCTTGCTGATGGAAGGGGGCCTCTCGGTGGTCTGCAGCAACCACCAAAGGCCAAGGCCTGTGTCTCAGGCCAGCTGTGTGAAGGGAGGCACACAACAACAACCGAGGATTCCGATCCCCTTGGAAAGTTCAGTAGTGCCGACTTAGAGAAATTCCACTTCGGTGGATTTCCGGAGATCTGCCATTCAAGTCCTGCCGAAGTGAGGATGCAGTCGGGTTTCTGGGGACCCGAAGTGCTGGTGCTGTCGGCTTCGCTGAATTGGACGTTCCCTGATACTGTAGTACTGTATCAGGGAAAAAATGTCCAAATTCAGAGTCGGCCCGACAGAAAAGTGTAGTGGCTGCAGGTCCGCGGACACTATATAATAGGGGGAACCCCCCCCGGAAACGCATGAGAGGCAAATCAGGAGGCTGACCAGGGGGCCACTGCCGAAAGGCTTCAGAGGCAGTGGAACGGCACTGAAAGGTGGTAACAAGATACGGCTTCCTGGCCGGCGTGGAATGGTGTGCTCCGAAAGCTGTGCTCCGACAGCTGTGCAGTGACGGTGTGCTCCGTGAGCAGTGTTCCCCAAGTGAGTGTCCTGCCTATCACCCCACAGGCTAGCAGCCCGGCCTGTGGGAGGGCAGGACAGGGGTGCAAGGGCTGCCGGCCTGGACCTGCCGTGGCCAAAGGTCGTGGGCCACTGTCTCCGGACAGTGGTTCCACCGTGGAGGTGCTTCAAGCACCAGCGGCTCGGTAATTCCATCAACCAGCAGGCACCGTCATTGCAGGCAACGGTGAACGATCGTGTCGTATGCTTTGTTGGACTGTGACTCGACCGACGGGAGCAGGCAAAGTCGGGACCGGGGTAGCTGACCCCCCGGGATACAAGTCAAAGCAGCAAACGACGGAAGGCCCACTCTACGAGGTGGGGACCTTAGCCGGACGGAGTGGTGGGGAGACTTCAACACAACCCCAATCCCTCCCTGGCAAGGCACCGATGGATCTGTGTTCGAGCTCTACCATTCGATTCCGTGACGTGTTGGCCTGACTCCACGAGCAAATGCAGCTAAGGGAACGTGAGAGCAACGGGGCAGAGCATGGACTGACCCCCCTCCGGGCAACGAGCAGCTGGGATCCGTTCAGGATCAGGCCAAACGTCACGTCGAGTCATGGGAGAGTGTACGGACTGCCATCGTGAGCCCGGTGTCGAGGCTGTCTTCTGCACAGCCTCCGCCGACCAACCAACAGCTGGAATCCCCATTCGAAACGTTGTGCTTGCTGTCAACGAAAGCTGGCATCGACCCAAAGCAACAACAGAGACCGATCAGTCGGAGGATTGTGTTCGGAGAGAGAGCAAGCCCCACGGGGCCGAAGCAGTCTGCTAGAGCCAACAGCCAAGGGAACCTGTGTGTGAGAAGCCTGGGCTTCACGTCGATGGTCGATGGTCTAGTGTCTCGGGGCCAGGGGAACCCCACGGTGTGTCGAAGCTTCACCCAATCGAGCCACCAACGATGTCGATGTGTTGACCGGGCTCCACCGTCAGGGCCCCCTCTGTGAGAGCCTCGGATTGAGCAGTGCAAATCAGTGAACCGTTGTGGTGTGAGACGAAATCAGGCCTCCCCTCTCGTGTCAGCAACGAGAGGGGACTGCAAGGCCAGGCTAACGTTGCCGTGTTGTGAATGTCGTCTGGTTTTTCGGCAGGAACCCCTGCAAGGGGGGGAATGCTGGGAACGGACCGACGAATCTGGTTGATCCTGCCAGCAGTCATATGCTTTGTTCAAGGGCTAAGCCATGCACGTCTCAGCGCAAACGGAGTGACAGTGGATCTGTGAATGGCTCCTTACATCAGCAGTCATCTACGTGATAGAGTGTGCTCGGTCCACCTGCAAGGACCCCATTGGACATCCACCAAAACCTTGTGGCTAATACACGTTCGACCCAGTCAGCCATGCAACACTCGGCAGGGATCCTGTCTCCGGACAGTCCCTTCACCGGTGGTGGCGGATGTATGCCCAGCTGATACGAAGACCAGCGGCCGCAAGGCCAGTGTGTTGGCATGGTTGACTCAGGCTGGCCCTCCGTGGCCGCAGTGCTGGTGGATTTCGTGCATGCCTCGTGCATGCCCCACTTGATCGCAAGAGCTTCTGACCTATCAGCTTGACTGTGGTGTATCGGACCACAGTGGCCTTGACGGGTAACGGAGAATCAGGGTTCGATTCCGGAGAGGGAGCCTGAGAGACGGCTACCACTACCAAGGTGGGCAGCAGGCACGCAAATTGCCCCATGCAAAGACAGTCTGTGAGGCAGCGACGAACAGTAGCAACCCCGTCGGCCTTACGTGCCGATGGGGCTTGGAATGGACGCTATCCAAAGACAGCCGTGAGTATCAACCGGAGGGCAAGTCTGGTGCCAGCAGCTGCGGTAATTCCAGCTCCGAGGGCGTATACTAACATTGCTGCTGTTAAAACACTTGTAGTCTGCCTACGGGCTGCAGGTCTGCTGGGTGGCCGGTTTGTTGTTTCTCTGGCCAGGGAAGGACCTCGGTTCGACCCTGTGTTGGGCTGCAACGGCTGGACTCAACCCCCAGTGGTACGTCCCTGCGCCCACCTCTCAGTCGATGGTGAGATCTGCTCCTGCCAAAAGTCTGCTTCACTGCAGGCCAAAGCGGTTTATGCCTCCCGCACTGGCAACGGACACCAACAGGGGACCCAGCCTCGAGCTGGGTAGTCTACCTCTGGTCCACCACCGGAGCCCACCGTCTTCGACACCCTGGAAAACTCAGTGTGCTCAAAGCATCCCCGCGACGGCTGAATGTCCATCCATGGAATGTCAAGGCATCGACCAAGTGTGGCATTGGAGTTGTGCTGGCCTTGGGGCCCACTCTGGACAACCTGGTGGTGTGTTCCTGCAGGATCAACAGGATCGTTGCCCTGCCTGGCCTTCGGGTCTCGTCAGGCTTCGTCCCCTGTCCCTGCAGCTTGCACCCATCGATCGTAAGTGATGGGACTGTTCGGGGTGAAAGATACGGGAGCGCCAGAGGTGAAATTCTTAGATCGCTGCCAGATCCACTGCAGCGAAGGCGTTCTGCAAGTGCACGTCCGTCGATCAAGAATGAGAGTTCGGGGAGCAAAGATGATCAGACACCGTCGTAGTCCGGCCACTGTAAACGATGCCGGCCAGGCCTTGGCAGAGCAAGAATCCTAGACTCTGTCAGGGCCACTCCTCCCACAACGAGAAATCCACAGCCTGTGGGTTCAGGGGGAGTACTGTCGCAAGGCTGAAACTTAAAGGAATTGACGGAATGGCACCACAAGGCGTGGAGTATGCGGCTTAATTTGACTCAACGCGGGGAATGTTACCAGGTCAGGACGCAACTGGGATTGACAGATTGAGAGCTCTTTCTTGATCTTGTGGACGGTGGTGCATGGCCGCTCCTGATTGGTGGAGTGATTTGTCTGGTTGATTCCGATAACGAGTGAGACATCTGCCTCCCACTAGCCTGAGGCTCGCATTTGGTAGGGTTCGGCTGCTCGGTGGCAGCCCCCTGGCAACAGGGGGAGATGTACCGGTGCATGCTCCCGAGAGCCTCCAGTTCAGCTTCTCTGAGGTGCTGTGTCCGCCACAAAGGGCATGCATGCTAGAGCCAACAGCAGGTCTGTGATGCTCCCAGATGTCCTGGGCCGCACGCGCACTACATTGTCACAGTGAAGGTGTCGACATGCCCACTCCGGTGGGCCCTGGCCTGAAGAGGCTGGGAAATCCTGCAAGCCTGTGACGTACTGGGGATAGATGGTTGCAACTGTCTGCCTTGAACGTGGAATGCCTAGTATGCCTGGGTCATCAGCCCAGACCGATTGTGTCCCTGCCATTTGTACACACCGCCCGTCGTTGCTACCGATGGTGGCTGGATAGAGTCATCAGGAGGTTGTGGAGGCGGCCTCTCGGGGCAGTAGAGCATCCCAGCCGAAATTGGACGATGTCCAGCCACTAGAGGAAGCAAAAGTCGTAACAAGGTTGCTGTAGGTGAACCTGCAGCAGGATCATTGCAGTCGAGAGATCTCTCGTTGTCGATGTCGTTGCTGGGACCCGGTGGGTCCCGGCCAAGGAGTGAAGCAGTGCTGTGTCGTGACGGTGCCTGCAGGGTCCCAGCTCTCTGCTTGGGACCTGGGGTGGTCGAGCCACACCCCACGGAGAAGCCTCTCTCACGGTCCCGTTGCAGTGCCCGTCCAGTCACTCGACGTTGTTTGGTTGCCACAGAAACCCAGTGCTCAGTCGACCGTCGTGTTGTGGGGTCAGCCTACTCTCGATACAGAACCCCCACACCGACGACAAGCCTCCGTTGCAGTGTTCTGATCCCCCGACGTTGTCCCCAGACCAAGCCACAAAGAGACCTCCTGAATGGAACCACACCGAGGGCTCTCCTCGACCTCGGAACGGTGTTGTTGTGCTGGTCTTGGCTGGGGTCAACCATCCCGGAGCAGTGTGGGAACGGAGGATTTGGGATGCTGACCGTGTTCCCCTGAGAAAGTGCAGTCGTTTTCGACTTATGCATTTTCGGAATCCCCGGTGGAGTGTCGGGATTTCGGATTTGCAGTGCTGCCGAAGTGCTGACGAAGTCCGGGTGGCTGGGACCCGAAGTGCCGATACTATCGGCTTCGCTGAACGGCATTTCCCTGATAGACTGATACAGTAGTACTGTATCAGGGAATCCGATCCGGAATTTGTCAGAGTCGGAGTACTACACTTTTCTCAGGCGGGCCGGTTTCTGCGCGGAGACTAATACATAGGGAACCCCCCCCTCCGGAGTCACCTCCGGAGGTCCGAGAAATCGGAAGGGGGCACAACCCTGGGCAGACGGGTCGGTCTGCCACCGGAGTCCTTGGCCAACGACCAGGCAGGGGTCAGCCAAGGGGCCGGATTTCGTGGCCAAGGATCGGTGGGGATGGACTCCCACCGACGGCCCAGCTGTTGAATTGGCATTCGAGTGGTGGCAAAGCTGTGCAAACAGAGACCAAACCGTTGAATCGTGGCCAAGGATGGTGGAGGTGGACTCTTCACCGGAGGCCCAGCTGTTGATGGCAGTCCATCGGTGGAAAGGCTTGAAACAGAGACCAAAACCGTTGAACGTTGCTGTCGAACCCAGCCAAGGGGTCAAACCCGAGGCTGGGTGAGAGAGGGTCTGACCAACCCTCCGATGAAGTCACGGTCGAAGGAGTCGTCTGGCAAAGAGCTTACCTGTTGTGGTGGATGTCTTGGCCCAGGTTCTGAGGAAGGACACAGCAGCCTTGCGATACGTTCGGTGATACGCAGAGTCTTGTGATCTGGACAAAGGAACAGCTTCGAACGCAACTGGCCAGCAAGGGGTTCCCCCCGAGCTGCCTGTGCGCCAGTGTTGGATGGACGGGAGCAGGTGGATCCATTGCTGGCAATGATCCCCTCTCCCCAAGTGGTGCTCCGATGATCGGTGGTGGTGTTGCCTGGCCCTGCCAGGTCGATGCCATTGCCGGTGTGTTGATTGTTGGCTGTCCGAGTGGATCGATCGACCGATGCAACGGAGGTGTGGCACGGTCGAGGTGCAGGGGCCTCCGGCTCCTGCCCCAGTAACCGATGGCTGAAACTTGTGGCTCTCCCAAGCAACGATGCATCTGCCTCGAACCACTGTCGGTCCCTCGGCCCAGAGATGGGCAGTCAACAGGCAAGGTCCCAGTGACCCTCTGCCTACAACTGGTCGTGTGACCTGGCGCACATGGAATGACCCACCGAACTTAAGCATATCACTCAGTGGAGGAACAGCAAGCAACCTCGATTGCTGCAGTAATGGCGAATGAACGAGCAGGACCCACGGCTCTTCCTGAAAATGGGCTTCCTGACTCGAGGACCCCGACTTTAGGTCACCTGTGTGGTGCCTGGGTTGTGGTGCATCTCGATCGGCTTTCGTTGGAATCCAGCAAACCCTGTGGGCTATGGAGCAGTTGGCTGTGTCTCGGTGCTTCCCAGTACCAAGAAGAGTCCTGGAATGGACCCACGAAACAGGGAGACTGTCCCGTATGGCTGAACCGTGTGCTGGGATCACTGGGATGTGGCTGGCTGTATCCCCGAGTAGAGTGGCTTGGGACTGCAGTTTGAAGAGTGACGTGTATCCGTCACAAGGTGGCATACAGACCTGGGACCGATAGTGCACAAGTAGAGTGATCGAAGGATGCAAAGAACTCCGCGAAGAGGGTTAAAAGTCCCTGAAGCCGCAACAGGATCGGTGGTGTGCAGTGCTGTATCGTTCTAGATCTGACCAAGCGTCTCTGGGTCAGCCCAGGGCTGGCCACCGAGCCCCTGTCTCCGGACAGGGATGACTATCGTGGCAGCCCCGTGGTGGCAGCTCCGCCTGCCAGGACCTGGAGTTTGCGAGTGAGACATTCAACCAAGTGTGGGAATCGTGACGGACCGACCCCGGTCAACGGTGGTCTTGTTGTGTGGCTGAACGGTCTCCAAGCAGAGTGTGCCAGAGGCCTCCCACACCACTGCCCTGTTGCATCGGGTGTTCGATGCCGGTCGATGGTTGTTGCTGCTTGTCCTCGATCCCGGTGTGTCTTCGGACATGTCGGTCGCTGGTGGTTGGGCTGGATTCGGGGTGTGCTTGGCTGCACCGGGGGCTGCACCGTTCTGACGGTGGTCCCCTTGCTGGCTGCACCGTCCCCCAGCCTGACCCCAGTGAGAAATTGGCAGCAGAGCTTGGCACCCCTCCTTGCAGTGCTGCTCTCTGCCCGTCTCGAAACACGGACCAAGGAGTCTAAGGAGCTTGCCAGTCGGATGGCTGATCCAAAACCTCTTCTGAGGCGTGGTGAAGGCAACTATCCTTCCAGATGGGGCTAGTCTCTGCATGGAACGACCGGACCCGAAGTCCAGTGGACAGGGTTTCGAGTGCTTGCAAGGTCCTTGGGACCCGAAAGGTGGTGAACTATACCGTTCTACGGTGAAGCCATGGGAAACTGTGGTGGAAGCCGGTCGCTGTTCTGACGTGCAAATTGTGTAGCCTGAGTGCGGCATAGGGGTGAAAGGCCAATCGAGCCACCTAGTAGCTGGTTCCCTTCGAAGTTTCCCTCAGGATAGCTGGGATCCAATGATGCAAAGCTTGTATGTGACTGGTTGCATCCGGTAAAGCAACGCATGAGAGGCCAACCCTGGGGAGCCCAGCTCCTCAACCTATCCTCGAACTGTGAATGGGTGCGGACAACCCAGGCATGCTTCTTTGCCACGACAGGAGGCTGTGTAACAGCAGTTCTCCCCGTCTTCTGAGCATGTTCGTCCCGTAGTTGCAACTGGCTGTACGTTGCTGGTGACGTGTCGTGGGGTCAGGCCAAGGGAGTCGGTGGCACCCCAAGCCAGACCCGGATCCTCTGGGGTGAAGCAGAGAGAACCCAGCTCCAGAGGGGAAGGCAATGGCAGAACGGTGGCCTCGAGGCTGTCCCCCGACTGTTACCCGGACCCTTCGTGGTTCGATCCCAGTGAACGAGTCGTTGCAAGACTGTCGTTGAACAATGGATCCTACGTGGACCATGACTGGTAAGCAGTGCTGGTGATGCGGGGTGCTCCGAGAGCAGACTTACAGATCCCGAGTGCTGGCTCATACTCAGATCCCACAAAGGATGTTGCTTACTACGGATAGCAGGTCGGTGGCCATGAAGGTTGGAACCCGCTGAGGAATGTGTAACAACTCACCTGCCGAAGTGCGCAGCTCCGAAAATGGATGGTGCCCAAGTCAGTGTGTCTCCCTTACAGTCTGCCATCGATGTGGCAGCCAAGGCAGAGCATCGTTGTGTAGAAAGGGCATGGACAACAGCTGATCGTGTTGGGATTGATCCCGGCTTGAGGCGTTGCCCAGAGCAGATCTTGGTTGTAGTAGCGAGTACTCCACCTGGAGAGGAGTGGCAACACAACCCCGCTGTGTGCGGTTGAGGACTGGAGTGGAGCAGGTTTCCACACCAAACAGCCGTTGAATGTGGGTCAACCGACCGTGAGCCAAGTGGTAAGTTCACCGAACAACCAAAGCTGCCTCGATCTGCCTGACCTCAACCCCTGTGGTGGGGCCTCGACGTGGTGTGCATGCCACTGGAGAGAGCAACAACCAAGCTGCCCCCGTCGTTGGATTCCCTTGCAGGGGAGCTGAGAGAGGAGCAGAGCATCGGGCAGGAATGGCAAACAGGCAAGTGCGAGCAAGATTCTACTGTCATGGGCTAGAGGTCCCTTCGGGTCGGTGGCGACACCCCCAAGGCAGCCCCTCCAGGCATCGAACCAGTGAATCCCCTGTGGAGTTCTCGTTTCCTCCTGATGCAGACTCACGCGGGCTATCGATCGGCATGACAGATGGTGGTGTATGCCCTTCGCTCAGCAAGGCGGTGTGGTCTCCACACCGATGGCAGTCCTGATTACAACATCCGACACAAAGTCGAACGTGTCAAAGTGTGTGCAAAGTGGCAGTCACTGGTTCCAATGAACAGCCTGAAGGATTCTCGTGCCTCAGGACCCTTGTGTCCGTACTGCATCACCGCAGCCGGTCTCCTCGACTAGACGTCGCTTGTCCACGGACGAAATGCAGCTAAGGGAAGTCGGCAAACTGGCCGTGCACCTTTGGAAGATACGGTGGCTCCAGAGGCCAAGTCAGCAGGCCCTGTCGTGGGGGTTGTGGGAGTTACGGTCGATCACCCTGTGGGATGGCCTCTCGGGGCCGTTCTGCGGGGCTGTCTTCGCCGTGGCCTCTGCTTCATCCCGGACAGGGGCAACCCTTCGGGTCCTCGTGGCCTGTAGGGCCGACCTGTTGACTAACCAGTGGCTCGTGTGGAACTGTTGCTGTGCAGGGGAATCTGACTGTTTAATTGAAACCCAGCTTTGTGAAGGGACCAGCTGGCTGGTTCCGTGAGGTGACTTCTGCCCAGTGCTCTGATTGTCAATGCGAAGAGATTCAGCCAAGCGCGGGTAAACGGCGGGAGTAACTATGACTCTCTTAAGGTAGCCAAATGCCTCGTCAACCAATTATTGACGCGCATGAATGGATCAACGAGATTCCTGCTGTCCCTAGTCGCTGTCTGGTGAACCAACAACCAAGGGAACGGGCTTGGATGTGTCAGCGGGGAAAGAAGACCCTGTTGAGTTTGACTCTAGTTTGATACTGTGCAACAACATGTGGGGCGTAGCATAGGTGGGAGGTGAGTGCCACCAACGAAGGCCACCGACTGCCTAAGGCAACAACCCCGAGTGGAGAAGAGGGCTTGCCCTACGGTCAGTTGTGTGTGCTGGAGACGGCAATGGTGAGGCCTCTCTCTTCGGAGTGCTGGCTGACCCACGCCAAGAGATAATCTGGTGCGAGCCTGCAGTGAAATACCACTACCTTCACCGTTGTTTTACTCATCGAGTTGCAAGAGAGCGGTGGCCATTTGGACATCGACCCTGCCCTTGTGGTGGGATCGTGGCTTTCCCCGATTCATGCACCAAGTCTGCAGCAGTCTCTGTTGTGGACGACTCTGGACGTGTCACAGTCCGATCAGCAGTCTCGAAACATCGATCAGTTGGGGAGTTTGGCTGGGGCGGCACGCCTTTTACAACACAACGAAGGCGTCCTGAAGCATTGCTCAGGCAGAACAGAAATCTCCCAGGGAGGAGAAGGCCAAAGGTGCTGCTGATGCTGCGACTCTCAGTACGAGTCCGAAACGTGCAATCGTGGCCTAACGATCCTTTGGTCAAGTGTGCGAATTCTGGATATCGAAGCCAGAGGTGTCAGAAAAATTACCACAGGGATAACTGGCTTGTGGCTGCCAAGCGTTCAAAGCGACGTCGCTTTTTGATCCTTCGATGTCGGCTCTTCCTAGCTTCCCACCCGCAGCCGAGTGGAAGAGTTGGATTGTTCACCCACCAACAGGGAACGTGAGCTGGGTTTAGACCGTCGTGAGACAGGTTGGTTTTACCCTCCTGCCACAGACAGAGCAACCTGTGCGTAGTTTACTGCAGCCCCCGGGGGCCAGGAGCTGTTGTTGTGGGCCACCAGAGTGAAGCCTCTCCCACACCACAGCCTCCGAACCCCTTCCGGAGGGTGAAGTGTATCGTCTCCCAGTGCGATGGGCGTGACAATGGCATCACATGGTAGTACGAGAGGAACCCTTGTGGCACTCCCCTGGTTTCCACCGTGAGTCGAGCGACTGGTGTAGTGAAGCTACCAAGTGACGGATACTGACTGGACGCATCTTAAGCCTGAATCCGAGACCAGGCCTACAGCATGCCTGAACGGCCAACCCGTTGTGTTTGTGGGCTGAACCAGCCAGGTGAATCAGTGTGTGCAATTCTCCAAGTGGAGCAACCCCTGCCGACGAGGCGTGTGCAACCCCAAGGCAAGTTCCTGCAAGCTGCCCATCCCGACAGCCAACAACCGAAGGGACATCTGTGGAGCATCGAGGCAGAGCAGTACCCTTCTGGGTCTGCGCCAACACCAACTGGATCTGAACTGGCAAAGCAAGTGGCCACAGCTGAGCATTGACTGTCTGGAGAGTGTGACCCATCGTCGTGTGAAGCCTGTGCGTCAAGTGTCTTCCGGAGTGATTGCCGGCACCGGATGTGGTGTGCAGGCCTGCGAGATGGCAACATTGAGTGGGCAGGCTGCAAGCCTCCTGCCGGTCGGACAAACAGAGACCAAACACGGTTGTTGTGCTCCGGGTGAAGCATCCCAGCAGGCTTGCCCTCGGTGGGCTGCTGCCTGACCGAAGCCGAAAACAGAGAGTGACGGTTTTGTGCAAGGCGTGTGCAACGAAGGCAGAGCATCATCGATCCCACCAGCTAGAGCCAACAGTCAACGGGGTGTGCCGACCCAACACCCCGCCCAGACCAGGCTGGATCTGCGGCGAGTGTAAGTGTTCAGAGGTTATACCAGCACCGATCAGGGAAGGACACAGCAAAGTGTGGCCATCATCCGACCAGTCGATTGTGTTGTCCGATCCGTTGAGCTCCAAGGCCGGGCTTCTGCAGGGAGTGGCTTCGGCTGCCCCTGCTGGGGCCGACCTGACAGAGTGGGTGGTGAGAGGGGCCCCTGCAGCTTGCTGATGGAAGGGGGCCTCTCGGTGGTCTGCAGCAACCACCAAAGGCCAAGGCCTGTGTCTCAGGCCAGCTGTGTGAAGGGAGGCACACAACAACAACCGAGGATTCCGATCCCCTTGGAAAGTTCAGTAGTGCCGACTTAGAGAAATTCCACTTCGGTGGATTTCCGGAGATCTGCCATTCAAGTCCTGCCGAAGTGAGGATGCAGTCGGGTTTCTGGGGACCCGAAGTGCTGGTGCTGTCGGCTTCGCTGAATTGGACGTTCCCTGATACTGTAGTACTGTATCAGGGAAAAAATGTCCAAATTCAGAGTCGGCCCGACAGAAAAGTGTAGTGGCTGCAGGTCCGCGGACACTATATAATAGGGGGAACCCCCCCCCGGAAACGCATGAGAGGCAAATCAGGAGGCTGACCAGGGGGCCACTGCCGAAAGGCTTCAGAGGCAGTGGAACGGCACTGAAAGGTGGTAACAAGATACGGCTTCCTGGCCGGCGTGGAATGGTGTGCTCCGAAAGCTGTGCTCCGACAGCTGTGCAGTGACGGTGTGCTCCGTGAGCAGTGTTCCCCAAGTGAGTGTCCTGCCTATCACCCCACAGGCTAGCAGCCCGGCCTGTGGGAGGGCAGGACAGGGGTGCAAGGGCTGCCGGCCTGGACCTGCCGTGGCCAAAGGTCGTGGGCCACTGTCTCCGGACAGTGGTTCCACCGTGGAGGTGCTTCAAGCACCAGCGGCTCGGTAATTCCATCAACCAGCAGGCACCGTCATTGCAGGCAACGGTGAACGATCGTGTCGTATGCTTTGTTGGACTGTGACTCGACCGACGGGAGCAGGCAAAGTCGGGACCGGGGTAGCTGACCCCCGGGATACAAGTCAAAGCAGCAAACGACGGAAGGCCCACTCTACGAGGTGGGGACCTTAGCCGGACGGAGTGGTGGGGAGACTTCAACACAACCCCAATCCCTCCCTGGCAAGGCACCGATGGATCTGTGTTCGAGCTCTACCATTCGATTCCGTGACGTGTTGGCCTGACTCCACGAGCAAATGCAGCTAAGGGAACGTGAGAGCAACGGGGCAGAGCATGGACTGACCCCCCTCCGGGCAACGAGCAGCTGGGATCCGTTCAGGATCAGGCCAAACGTCACGTCGAGTCATGGGAGAGTGTACGGACTGCCATCGTGAGCCCGGTGTCGAGGCTGTCTTCTGCACAGCCTCCGCCGACCAACCAACAGCTGGAATCCCCATTCGAAACGTTGTGCTTGCTGTCAACGAAAGCTGGCATCGACCCAAAGCAACAACAGAGACCGATCAGTCGGAGGATTGTGTTCGGAGAGAGAGCAAGCCCCACGGGGCCGAAGCAGTCTGCTAGAGCCAACAGCCAAGGGAACCTGTGTGTGAGAAGCCTGGGCTTCACGTCGATGGTCGATGGTCTAGTGTCTCGGGGCCAGGGGAACCCCACGGTGTGTCGAAGCTTCACCCAATCGAGCCACCAACGATGTCGATGTGTTGACCGGGCTCCACCGTCAGGGCCCCCTCTGTGAGAGCCTCGGATTGAGCAGTGCAAATCAGTGAACCGTTGTGGTGTGAGACGAAATCAGGCCTCCCCTCTCGTGTCAGCAACGAGAGGGGACTGCAAGGCCAGGCTAACGTTGCCGTGTTGTGAATGTCGTCTGGTTTTTCGGCAGGAACCCCTGCAAGGGGGGGAATGCTGGGAACGGACCGACGAATCTGGTTGATCCTGCCAGCAGTCATATGCTTTGTTCAAGGGCTAAGCCATGCACGTCTCAGCGCAAACGGAGTGACAGTGGATCTGTGAATGGCTCCTTACATCAGCAGTCATCTACGTGATAGAGTGTGCTCGGTCCACCTGCAAGGACCCCATTGGACATCCACCAAAACCTTGTGGCTAATACACGTTCGACCCAGTCAGCCATGCAACACTCGGCAGGGATCCTGTCTCCGGACAGTCCCTTCACCGGTGGTGGCGGATGTATGCCCAGCTGATACGAAGACCAGCGGCCGCAAGGCCAGTGTGTTGGCATGGTTGACTCAGGCTGGCCCTCCGTGGCCGCAGTGCTGGTGGATTTCGTGCATGCCTCGTGCATGCCCCACTTGATCGCAAGAGCTTCTGACCTATCAGCTTGACTGTGGTGTATCGGACCACAGTGGCCTTGACGGGTAACGGAGAATCAGGGTTCGATTCCGGAGAGGGAGCCTGAGAGACGGCTACCACTACCAAGGTGGGCAGCAGGCACGCAAATTGCCCCATGCAAAGACAGTCTGTGAGGCAGCGACGAACAGTAGCAACCCCGTCGGCCTTACGTGCC
Organism: Euglena gracilis; assembly: GCA_900893395.1. Lineage (NCBI taxonomy): Eukaryota > Euglenozoa > Euglenophyceae > Euglenales > Euglenaceae > Euglena > Euglena gracilis. The sequence goes on from CAAHFI010550732.1 coordinate 25,696, forward strand.
GATGGGGCTTGGAATGGACGCTATCCAAAGACAGCCGTGAGTATCAACCGGAGGGCAAGTCTGGTGCCAGCAGCTGCGGTAATTCCAGCTCCGAGGGCGTATACTAACATTGCTGCTGTTAAAACACTTGTAGTCTGCCTACGGGCTGCAGGTCTGCTGGGTGGCCGGTTTGTTGTTTCTCTGGCCAGGGAAGGACCTCGGTTCGACCCTGTGTTGGGCTGCAACGGCTGGACTCAACCCCCAGTGGTACGTCCCTGCGCCCACCTCTCAGTCGATGGTGAGATCTGCTCCTGCCAAAAGTCTGCTTCACTGCAGGCCAAAGCGGTTTATGCCTCCCGCACTGGCAACGGACACCAACAGGGGACCCAGCCTCGAGCTGGGTAGTCTACCTCTGGTCCACCACCGGAGCCCACCGTCTTCGACACCCTGGAAAACTCAGTGTGCTCAAAGCATCCCCGCGACGGCTGAATGTCCATCCATGGAATGTCAAGGCATCGACCAAGTGTGGCATTGGAGTTGTGCTGGCCTTGGGGCCCACTCTGGACAACCTGGTGGTGTGTTCCTGCAGGATCAACAGGATCGTTGCCCTGCCTGGCCTTCGGGTCTCGTCAGGCTTCGTCCCCTGTCCCTGCAGCTTGCACCCATCGATCGTAAGTGATGGGACTGTTCGGGGTGAAAGATACGGGAGCGCCAGAGGTGAAATTCTTAGATCGCTGCCAGATCCACTGCAGCGAAGGCGTTCTGCAAGTGCACGTCCGTCGATCAAGAATGAGAGTTCGGGGAGCAAAGATGATCAGACACCGTCGTAGTCCGGCCACTGTAAACGATGCCGGCCAGGCCTTGGCAGAGCAAGAATCCTAGACTCTGTCAGGGCCACTCCTCCCACAACGAGAAATCCACAGCCTGTGGGTTCAGGGGGAGTACTGTCGCAAGGCTGAAACTTAAAGGAATTGACGGAATGGCACCACAAGGCGTGGAGTATGCGGCTTAATTTGACTCAACGCGGGGAATGTTACCAGGTCAGGACGCAACTGGGATTGACAGATTGAGAGCTCTTTCTTGATCTTGTGGACGGTGGTGCATGGCCGCTCCTGATTGGTGGAGTGATTTGTCTGGTTGATTCCGATAACGAGTGAGACATCTGCCTCCCACTAGCCTGAGGCTCGCATTTGGTAGGGTTCGGCTGCTCGGTGGCAGCCCCCTGGCAACAGGGGGAGATGTACCGGTGCATGCTCCCGAGAGCCTCCAGTTCAGCTTCTCTGAGGTGCTGTGTCCGCCACAAAGGGCATGCATGCTAGAGCCAACAGCAGGTCTGTGATGCTCCCAGATGTCCTGGGCCGCACGCGCACTACATTGTCACAGTGAAGGTGTCGACATGCCCACTCCGGTGGGCCCTGGCCTGAAGAGGCTGGGAAATCCTGCAAGCCTGTGACGTACTGGGGATAGATGGTTGCAACTGTCTGCCTTGAACGTGGAATGCCTAGTATGCCTGGGTCATCAGCCCAGACCGATTGTGTCCCTGCCATTTGTACACACCGCCCGTCGTTGCTACCGATGGTGGCTGGATAGAGTCATCAGGAGGTTGTGGAGGCGGCCTCTCGGGGCAGTAGAGCATCCCAGCCGAAATTGGACGATGTCCAGCCACTAGAGGAAGCAAAAGTCGTAACAAGGTTGCTGTAGGTGAACCTGCAGCAGGATCATTGCAGTCGAGAGATCTCTCGTTGTCGATGTCGTTGCTGGGACCCGGTGGGTCCCGGCCAAGGAGTGAAGCAGTGCTGTGTCGTGACGGTGCCTGCAGGGTCCCAGCTCTCTGCTTGGGACCTGGGGTGGTCGAGCCACACCCCACGGAGAAGCCTCTCTCACGGTCCCGTTGCAGTGCCCGTCCAGTCACTCGACGTTGTTTGGTTGCCACAGAAACCCAGTGCTCAGTCGACCGTCGTGTTGTGGGGTCAGCCTACTCTCGATACAGAACCCCCACACCGACGACAAGCCTCCGTTGCAGTGTTCTGATCCCCCGACGTTGTCCCCAGACCAAGCCACAAAGAGACCTCCTGAATGGAACCACACCGAGGGCTCTCCTCGACCTCGGAACGGTGTTGTTGTGCTGGTCTTGGCTGGGGTCAACCATCCCGGAGCAGTGTGGGAACGGAGGATTTGGGATGCTGACCGTGTTCCCCTGAGAAAGTGCAGTCGTTTTCGACTTATGCATTTTCGGAATCCCCGGTGGAGTGTCGGGATTTCGGATTTGCAGTGCTGCCGAAGTGCTGACGAAGTCCGGGTGGCTGGGACCCGAAGTGCCGATACTATCGGCTTCGCTGAACGGCATTTCCCTGATAGACTGATACAGTAGTACTGTATCAGGGAATCCGATCCGGAATTTGTCAGAGTCGGAGTACTACACTTTTCTCAGGCGGGCCGGTTTCTGCGCGGAGACTAATACATAGGGAACCCCCCCCTCCGGAGTCACCTCCGGAGGTCCGAGAAATCGGAAGGGGGCACAACCCTGGGCAGACGGGTCGGTCTGCCACCGGAGTCCTTGGCCAACGACCAGGCAGGGGTCAGCCAAGGGGCCGGATTTCGTGGCCAAGGATCGGTGGGGATGGACTCCCACCGACGGCCCAGCTGTTGAATTGGCATTCGAGTGGTGGCAAAGCTGTGCAAACAGAGACCAAACCGTTGAATCGTGGCCAAGGATGGTGGAGGTGGACTCTTCACCGGAGGCCCAGCTGTTGATGGCAGTCCATCGGTGGAAAGGCTTGAAACAGAGACCAAAACCGTTGAACGTTGCTGTCGAACCCAGCCAAGGGGTCAAACCCGAGGCTGGGTGAGAGAGGGTCTGACCAACCCTCCGATGAAGTCACGGTCGAAGGAGTCGTCTGGCAAAGAGCTTACCTGTTGTGGTGGATGTCTTGGCCCAGGTTCTGAGGAAGGACACAGCAGCCTTGCGATACGTTCGGTGATACGCAGAGTCTTGTGATCTGGACAAAGGAACAGCTTCGAACGCAACTGGCCAGCAAGGGGTTCCCCCCGAGCTGCCTGTGCGCCAGTGTTGGATGGACGGGAGCAGGTGGATCCATTGCTGGCAATGATCCCCTCTCCCCAAGTGGTGCTCCGATGATCGGTGGTGGTGTTGCCTGGCCCTGCCAGGTCGATGCCATTGCCGGTGTGTTGATTGTTGGCTGTCCGAGTGGATCGATCGACCGATGCAACGGAGGTGTGGCACGGTCGAGGTGCAGGGGCCTCCGGCTCCTGCCCCAGTAACCGATGGCTGAAACTTGTGGCTCTCCCAAGCAACGATGCATCTGCCTCGAACCACTGTCGGTCCCTCGGCCCAGAGATGGGCAGTCAACAGGCAAGGTCCCAGTGACCCTCTGCCTACAACTGGTCGTGTGACCTGGCGCACATGGAATGACCCACCGAACTTAAGCATATCACTCAGTGGAGGAACAGCAAGCAACCTCGATTGCTGCAGTAATGGCGAATGAACGAGCAGGACCCACGGCTCTTCCTGAAAATGGGCTTCCTGACTCGAGGACCCCGACTTTAGGTCACCTGTGTGGTGCCTGGGTTGTGGTGCATCTCGATCGGCTTTCGTTGGAATCCAGCAAACCCTGTGGGCTATGGAGCAGTTGGCTGTGTCTCGGTGCTTCCCAGTACCAAGAAGAGTCCTGGAATGGACCCACGAAACAGGGAGACTGTCCCGTATGGCTGAACCGTGTGCTGGGATCACTGGGATGTGGCTGGCTGTATCCCCGAGTAGAGTGGCTTGGGACTGCAGTTTGAAGAGTGACGTGTATCCGTCACAAGGTGGCATACAGACCTGGGACCGATAGTGCACAAGTAGAGTGATCGAAGGATGCAAAGAACTCCGCGAAGAGGGTTAAAAGTCCCTGAAGCCGCAACAGGATCGGTGGTGTGCAGTGCTGTATCGTTCTAGATCTGACCAAGCGTCTCTGGGTCAGCCCAGGGCTGGCCACCGAGCCCCTGTCTCCGGACAGGGATGACTATCGTGGCAGCCCCGTGGTGGCAGCTCCGCCTGCCAGGACCTGGAGTTTGCGAGTGAGACATTCAACCAAGTGTGGGAATCGTGACGGACCGACCCCGGTCAACGGTGGTCTTGTTGTGTGGCTGAACGGTCTCCAAGCAGAGTGTGCCAGAGGCCTCCCACACCACTGCCCTGTTGCATCGGGTGTTCGATGCCGGTCGATGGTTGTTGCTGCTTGTCCTCGATCCCGGTGTGTCTTCGGACATGTCGGTCGCTGGTGGTTGGGCTGGATTCGGGGTGTGCTTGGCTGCACCGGGGGCTGCACCGTTCTGACGGTGGTCCCCTTGCTGGCTGCACCGTCCCCCAGCCTGACCCCAGTGAGAAATTGGCAGCAGAGCTTGGCACCCCTCCTTGCAGTGCTGCTCTCTGCCCGTCTCGAAACACGGACCAAGGAGTCTAAGGAGCTTGCCAGTCGGATGGCTGATCCAAAACCTCTTCTGAGGCGTGGTGAAGGCAACTATCCTTCCAGATGGGGCTAGTCTCTGCATGGAACGACCGGACCCGAAGTCCAGTGGACAGGGTTTCGAGTGCTTGCAAGGTCCTTGGGACCCGAAAGGTGGTGAACTATACCGTTCTACGGTGAAGCCATGGGAAACTGTGGTGGAAGCCGGTCGCTGTTCTGACGTGCAAATTGTGTAGCCTGAGTGCGGCATAGGGGTGAAAGGCCAATCGAGCCACCTAGTAGCTGGTTCCCTTCGAAGTTTCCCTCAGGATAGCTGGGATCCAATGATGCAAAGCTTGTATGTGACTGGTTGCATCCGGTAAAGCAACGCATGAGAGGCCAACCCTGGGGAGCCCAGCTCCTCAACCTATCCTCGAACTGTGAATGGGTGCGGACAACCCAGGCATGCTTCTTTGCCACGACAGGAGGCTGTGTAACAGCAGTTCTCCCCGTCTTCTGAGCATGTTCGTCCCGTAGTTGCAACTGGCTGTACGTTGCTGGTGACGTGTCGTGGGGTCAGGCCAAGGGAGTCGGTGGCACCCCAAGCCAGACCCGGATCCTCTGGGGTGAAGCAGAGAGAACCCAGCTCCAGAGGGGAAGGCAATGGCAGAACGGTGGCCTCGAGGCTGTCCCCCGACTGTTACCCGGACCCTTCGTGGTTCGATCCCAGTGAACGAGTCGTTGCAAGACTGTCGTTGAACAATGGATCCTACGTGGACCATGACTGGTAAGCAGTGCTGGTGATGCGGGGTGCTCCGAGAGCAGACTTACAGATCCCGAGTGCTGGCTCATACTCAGATCCCACAAAGGATGTTGCTTACTACGGATAGCAGGTCGGTGGCCATGAAGGTTGGAACCCGCTGAGGAATGTGTAACAACTCACCTGCCGAAGTGCGCAGCTCCGAAAATGGATGGTGCCCAAGTCAGTGTGTCTCCCTTACAGTCTGCCATCGATGTGGCAGCCAAGGCAGAGCATCGTTGTGTAGAAAGGGCATGGACAACAGCTGATCGTGTTGGGATTGATCCCGGCTTGAGGCGTTGCCCAGAGCAGATCTTGGTTGTAGTAGCGAGTACTCCACCTGGAGAGGAGTGGCAACACAACCCCGCTGTGTGCGGTTGAGGACTGGAGTGGAGCAGGTTTCCACACCAAACAGCCGTTGAATGTGGGTCAACCGACCGTGAGCCAAGTGGTAAGTTCACCGAACAACCAAAGCTGCCTCGATCTGCCTGACCTCAACCCCTGTGGTGGGGCCTCGACGTGGTGTGCATGCCACTGGAGAGAGCAACAACCAAGCTGCCCCCGTCGTTGGATTCCCTTGCAGGGGAGCTGAGAGAGGAGCAGAGCATCGGGCAGGAATGGCAAACAGGCAAGTGCGAGCAAGATTCTACTGTCATGGGCTAGAGGTCCCTTCGGGTCGGTGGCGACACCCCCAAGGCAGCCCCTCCAGGCATCGAACCAGTGAATCCCCTGTGGAGTTCTCGTTTCCTCCTGATGCAGACTCACGCGGGCTATCGATCGGCATGACAGATGGTGGTGTATGCCCTTCGCTCAGCAAGGCGGTGTGGTCTCCACACCGATGGCAGTCCTGATTACAACATCCGACACAAAGTCGAACGTGTCAAAGTGTGTGCAAAGTGGCAGTCACTGGTTCCAATGAACAGCCTGAAGGATTCTCGTGCCTCAGGACCCTTGTGTCCGTACTGCATCACCGCAGCCGGTCTCCTCGACTAGACGTCGCTTGTCCACGGACGAAATGCAGCTAAGGGAAGTCGGCAAACTGGCCGTGCACCTTTGGAAGATACGGTGGCTCCAGAGGCCAAGTCAGCAGGCCCTGTCGTGGGGGTTGTGGGAGTTACGGTCGATCACCCTGTGGGATGGCCTCTCGGGGCCGTTCTGCGGGGCTGTCTTCGCCGTGGCCTCTGCTTCATCCCGGACAGGGGCAACCCTTCGGGTCCTCGTGGCCTGTAGGGCCGACCTGTTGACTAACCAGTGGCTCGTGTGGAACTGTTGCTGTGCAGGGGAATCTGACTGTTTAATTGAAACCCAGCTTTGTGAAGGGACCAGCTGGCTGGTTCCGTGAGGTGACTTCTGCCCAGTGCTCTGATTGTCAATGCGAAGAGATTCAGCCAAGCGCGGGTAAACGGCGGGAGTAACTATGACTCTCTTAAGGTAGCCAAATGCCTCGTCAACCAATTATTGACGCGCATGAATGGATCAACGAGATTCCTGCTGTCCCTAGTCGCTGTCTGGTGAACCAACAACCAAGGGAACGGGCTTGGATGTGTCAGCGGGGAAAGAAGACCCTGTTGAGTTTGACTCTAGTTTGATACTGTGCAACAACATGTGGGGCGTAGCATAGGTGGGAGGTGAGTGCCACCAACGAAGGCCACCGACTGCCTAAGGCAACAACCCCGAGTGGAGAAGAGGGCTTGCCCTACGGTCAGTTGTGTGTGCTGGAGACGGCAATGGTGAGGCCTCTCTCTTCGGAGTGCTGGCTGACCCACGCCAAGAGATAATCTGGTGCGAGCCTGCAGTGAAATACCACTACCTTCACCGTTGTTTTACTCATCGAGTTGCAAGAGAGCGGTGGCCATTTGGACATCGACCCTGCCCTTGTGGTGGGATCGTGGCTTTCCCCGATTCATGCACCAAGTCTGCAGCAGTCTCTGTTGTGGACGACTCTGGACGTGTCACAGTCCGATCAGCAGTCTCGAAACATCGATCAGTTGGGGAGTTTGGCTGGGGCGGCACGCCTTTTACAACACAACGAAGGCGTCCTGAAGCATTGCTCAGGCAGAACAGAAATCTCCCAGGGAGGAGAAGGCCAAAGGTGCTGCTGATGCTGCGACTCTCAGTACGAGTCCGAAACGTGCAATCGTGGCCTAACGATCCTTTGGTCAAGTGTGCGAATTCTGGATATCGAAGCCAGAGGTGTCAGAAAAATTACCACAGGGATAACTGGCTTGTGGCTGCCAAGCGTTCAAAGCGACGTCGCTTTTTGATCCTTCGATGTCGGCTCTTCCTAGCTTCCCACCCGCAGCCGAGTGGAAGAGTTGGATTGTTCACCCACCAACAGGGAACGTGAGCTGGGTTTAGACCGTCGTGAGACAGGTTGGTTTTACCCTCCTGCCACAGACAGAGCAACCTGTGCGTAGTTTACTGCAGCCCCCGGGGCCAGGAGCTGTTGTTGTGGGCCACCAGAGTGAAGCCTCTCCCACACCACAGCCTCCGAACCCCTTCCGGAGGGTGAAGTGTATCGTCTCCCAGTGCGATGGGCGTGACAATGGCATCACATGGTAGTACGAGAGGAACCCTTGTGGCACTCCCCTGGTTTCCACCGTGAGTCGAGCGACTGGTGTAGTGAAGCTACCAAGTGACGGATACTGACTGGACGCATCTTAAGCCTGAATCCGAGACCAGGCCTACAGCATGCCTGAACGGCCAACCCGTTGTGTTTGTGGGCTGAACCAGCCAGGTGAATCAGTGTGTGCAATTCTCCAAGTGGAGCAACCCCTGCCGACGAGGCGTGTGCAACCCCAAGGCAAGTTCCTGCAAGCTGCCCATCCCGACAGCCAACAACCGAAGGGACATCTGTGGAGCATCGAGGCAGAGCAGTACCCTTCTGGGTCTGCGCCAACACCAACTGGATCTGAACTGGCAAAGCAAGTGGCCACAGCTGAGCATTGACTGTCTGGAGAGTGTGACCCATCGTCGTGTGAAGCCTGTGCGTCAAGTGTCTTCCGGAGTGATTGCCGGCACCGGATGTGGTGTGCAGGCCTGCGAGATGGCAACATTGAGTGGGCAGGCTGCAAGCCTCCTGCCGGTCGGACAAACAGAGACCAAACACGGTTGTTGTGCTCCGGGTGAAGCATCCCAGCAGGCTTGCCCTCGGTGGGCTGCTGCCTGACCGAAGCCGAAAACAGAGAGTGACGGTTTTGTGCAAGGCGTGTGCAACGAAGGCAGAGCATCATCGATCCCACCAGCTAGAGCCAACAGTCAACGGGGTGTGCCGACCCAACACCCCGCCCAGACCAGGCTGGATCTGCGGCGAGTGTAAGTGTTCAGAGGTTATACCAGCACCGATCAGGGAAGGACACAGCAAAGTGTGGCCATCATCCGACCAGTCGATTGTGTTGTCCGATCCGTTGAGCTCCAAGGCCGGGCTTCTGCAGGGAGTGGCTTCGGCTGCCCCTGCTGGGGCCGACCTGACAGAGTGGGTGGTGAGAGGGGCCCCTGCAGCTTGCTGATGGAAGGGGGCCTCTCGGTGGTCTGCAGCAACCACCAAAGGCCAAGGCCTGTGTCTCAGGCCAGCTGTGTGAAGGGAGGCACACAACAACAACCGAGGATTCCGATCCCCTTGGAAAGTTCAGTAGTGCCGACTTAGAGAAATTCCACTTCGGTGGATTTCCGGAGATCTGCCATTCAAGTCCTGCCGAAGTGAGGATGCAGTCGGGTTTCTGGGGACCCGAAGTGCTGGTGCTGTCGGCTTCGCTGAATTGGACGTTCCCTGATACTGTAGTACTGTATCAGGGAAAAAATGTCCAAATTCAGAGTCGGCCCGACAGAAAAGTGTAGTGGCTGCAGGTCCGCGGACACTATATAATAGGGGGAACCCCCCCCCGGAAACGCATGAGAGGCAAATCAGGAGGCTGACCAGGGGGCCACTGCCGAAAGGCTTCAGAGGCAGTGGAACGGCACTGAAAGGTGGTAACAAGATACGGCTTCCTGGCCGGCGTGGAATGGTGTGCTCCGAAAGCTGTGCTCCGACAGCTGTGCAGTGACGGTGTGCTCCGTGAGCAGTGTTCCCCAAGTGAGTGTCCTGCCTATCACCCCACAGGCTAGCAGCCCGGCCTGTGGGAGGGCAGGACAGGGGTGCAAGGGCTGCCGGCCTGGACCTGCCGTGGCCAAAGGTCGTGGGCCACTGTCTCCGGACAGTGGTTCCACCGTGGAGGTGCTTCAAGCACCAGCGGCTCGGTAATTCCATCAACCAGCAGGCACCGTCATTGCAGGCAACGGTGAACGATCGTGTCGTATGCTTTGTTGGACTGTGACTCGACCGACGGGAGCAGGCAAAGTCGGGACCGGGGTAGCTGACCCCCGGGATACAAGTCAAAGCAGCAAACGACGGAAGGCCCACTCTACGAGGTGGGGACCTTAGCCGGACGGAGTGGTGGGGAGACTTCAACACAACCCCAATCCCTCCCTGGCAAGGCACCGATGGATCTGTGTTCGAGCTCTACCATTCGATTCCGTGACGTGTTGGCCTGACTCCACGAGCAAATGCAGCTAAGGGAACGTGAGAGCAACGGGGCAGAGCATGGACTGACCCCCCTCCGGGCAACGAGCAGCTGGGATCCGTTCAGGATCAGGCCAAACGTCACGTCGAGTCATGGGAGAGTGTACGGACTGCCATCGTGAGCCCGGTGTCGAGGCTGTCTTCTGCACAGCCTCCGCCGACCAACCAACAGCTGGAATCCCCATTCGAAACGTTGTGCTTGCTGTCAACGAAAGCTGGCATCGACCCAAAGCAACAACAGAGACCGATCAGTCGGAGGATTGTGTTCGGAGAGAGAGCAAGCCCCACGGGGCCGAAGCAGTCTGCTAGAGCCAACAGCCAAGGGAACCTGTGTGTGAGAAGCCTGGGCTTCACGTCGATGGTCGATGGTCTAGTGTCTCGGGGCCAGGGGAACCCCACGGTGTGTCGAAGCTTCACCCAATCGAGCCACCAACGATGTCGATGTGTTGACCGGGCTCCACCGTCAGGGCCCCCTCTGTGAGAGCCTCGGATTGAGCAGTGCAAATCAGTGAACCGTTGTGGTGTGAGACGAAATCAGGCCTCCCCTCTCGTGTCAGCAACGAGAGGGGACTGCAAGGCCAGGCTAACGTTGCCGTGTTGTGAATGTCGTCTGGTTTTTCGGCAGGAACCCCTGCAAGGGGGGAATGCTGGGAACGGACCGACGAATCTGGTTGATCCTGCCAGCAGTCATATGCTTTGTTCAAGGGCTAAGCCATGCACGTCTCAGCGCAAACGGAGTGACAGTGGATCTGTGAATGGCTCCTTACATCAGCAGTCATCTACGTGATAGAGTGTGCTCGGTCCACCTGCAAGGACCCCATTGGACATCCACCAAAACCTTGTGGCTAATACACGTTCGACCCAGTCAGCCATGCAACACTCGGCAGGGATCCTGTCTCCGGACAGTCCCTTCACCGGTGGTGGCGGATGTATGCCCAGCTGATACGAAGACCAGCGGCCGCAAGGCCAGTGTGTTGGCATGGTTGACTCAGGCTGGCCCTCCGTGGCCGCAGTGCTGGTGGATTTCGTGCATGCCTCGTGCATGCCCCACTTGATCGCAAGAGCTTCTGACCTATCAGCTTGACTGTGGTGTATCGGACCACAGTGGCCTTGACGGGTAACGGAGAATCAGGGTTCGATTCCGGAGAGGGAGCCTGAGAGACGGCTACCACTACCAAGGTGGGCAGCAGGCACGCAAATTGCCCCATGCAAAGACAGTCTGTGAGGCAGCGACGAACAGTAGCAACCCCGTCGGCCTTACGTGCCGATGGGGCTTGGAATGGACGCTATCCAAAGACAGCCGTGAGTATCAACCGGAGGGCAAGTCTGGTGCCAGCAGCTGCGGTAATTCCAGCTCCGAGGGCGTATACTAACATTGCTGCTGTTAAAACACTTGTAGTCTGCCTACGGGCTGCAGGTCTGCTGGGTGGCCGGTTTGTTGTTTCTCTGGCCAGGGAAGGACCTCGGTTCGACCCTGTGTTGGGCTGCAACGGCTGGACTCAACCCCCAGTGGTACGTCCCTGCGCCCACCTCTCAGTCGATGGTGAGATCTGCTCCTGCCAAAAGTCTGCTTCACTGCAGGCCAAAGCGGTTTATGCCTCCCGCACTGGCAACGGACACCAACAGGGGACCCAGCCTCGAGCTGGGTAGTCTACCTCTGGTCCACCACCGGAGCCCACCGTCTTCGACACCCTGGAAAACTCAGTGTGCTCAAAGCATCCCCGCGACGGCTGAATGTCCATCCATGGAATGTCAAGGCATCGACCAAGTGTGGCATTGGAGTTGTGCTGGCCTTGGGGCCCACTCTGGACAACCTGGTGGTGTGTTCCTGCAGGATCAACAGGATCGTTGCCCTGCCTGGCCTTCGGGTCTCGTCAGGCTTCGTCCCCTGTCCCTGCAGCTTGCACCCATCGATCGTAAGTGATGGGACTGTTCGGGGTGAAAGATACGGGAGCGCCAGAGGTGAAATTCTTAGATCGCTGCCAGATCCACTGCAGCGAAGGCGTTCTGCAAGTGCACGTCCGTCGATCAAGAATGAGAGTTCGGGGAGCAAAGATGATCAGACACCGTCGTAGTCCGGCCACTGTAAACGATGCCGGCCAGGCCTTGGCAGAGCAAGAATCCTAGACTCTGTCAGGGCCACTCCTCCCACAACGAGAAATCCACAGCCTGTGGGTTCAGGGGGAGTACTGTCGCAAGGCTGAAACTTAAAGGAATTGACGGAATGGCACCACAAGGCGTGGAGTATGCGGCTTAATTTGACTCAACGCGGGGAATGTTACCAGGTCAGGACGCAACTGGGATTGACAGATTGAGAGCTCTTTCTTGATCTTGTGGACGGTGGTGCATGGCCGCTCCTGATTGGTGGAGTGATTTGTCTGGTTGATTCCGATAACGAGTGAGACATCTGCCTCCCACTAGCCTGAGGCTCGCATTTGGTAGGGTTCGGCTGCTCGGTGGCAGCCCCCTGGCAACAGGGGGAGATGTACCGGTGCATGCTCCCGAGAGCCTCCAGTTCAGCTTCTCTGAGGTGCTGTGTCCGCCACAAAGGGCATGCATGCTAGAGCCAACAGCAGGTCTGTGATGCTCCCAGATGTCCTGGGCCGCACGCGCACTACATTGTCACAGTGAAGGTGTCGACATGCCCACTCCGGTGGGCCCTGGCCTGAAGAGGCTGGGAAATCCTGCAAGCCTGTGACGTACTGGGGATAGATGGTTGCAACTGTCTGCCTTGAACGTGGAATGCCTAGTATGCCTGGGTCATCAGCCCAGACCGATTGTGTCCCTGCCATTTGTACACACCGCCCGTCGTTGCTACCGATGGTGGCTGGATAGAGTCATCAGGAGGTTGTGGAGGCGGCCTCTCGGGGCAGTAGAGCATCCCAGCCGAAATTGGACGATGTCCAGCCACTAGAGGAAGCAAAAGTCGTAACAAGGTTGCTGTAGGTGAACCTGCAGCAGGATCATTGCAGTCGAGAGATCTCTCGTTGTCGATGTCGTTGCTGGGACCCGGTGGGTCCCGGCCAAGGAGTGAAGCAGTGCTGTGTCGTGACGGTGCCTGCAGGGTCCCAGCTCTCTGCTTGGGACCTGGGGTGGTCGAGCCACACCCCACGGAGAAGCCTCTCTCACGGTCCCGTTGCAGTGCCCGTCCAGTCACTCGACGTTGTTTGGTTGCCACAGAAACCCAGTGCTCAGTCGACCGTCGTGTTGTGGGGTCAGCCTACTCTCGATACAGAACCCCCACACCGACGACAAGCCTCCGTTGCAGTGTTCTGATCCCCCGACGTTGTCCCCAGACCAAGCCACAAAGAGACCTCCTGAATGGAACCACACCGAGGGCTCTCCTCGACCTCGGAACGGTGTTGTTGTGCTGGTCTTGGCTGGGGTCAACCATCCCGGAGCAGTGTGGGAACGGAGGATTTGGGATGCTGACCGTGTTCCCCTGAGAAAGTGCAGTCGTTTTCGACTTATGCATTTTCGGAATCCCCGGTGGAGTGTCGGGATTTCGGATTTGCAGTGCTGCCGAAGTGCTGACGAAGTCCGGGTGGCTGGGACCCGAAGTGCCGATACTATCGGCTTCGCTGAACGGCATTTCCCTGATAGACTGATACAGTAGTACTGTATCAGGGAATCCGATCCGGAATTTGTCAGAGTCGGAGTACTACACTTTTCTCAGGCGGGCCGGTTTCTGCGCGGAGACTAATACATAGGGAACCCCCCCCTCCGGAGTCACCTCCGGAGGTCCGAGAAATCGGAAGGGGGCACAACCCTGGGCAGACGGGTCGGTCTGCCACCGGAGTCCTTGGCCAACGACCAGGCAGGGGTCAGCCAAGGGGCCGGATTTCGTGGCCAAGGATCGGTGGGGATGGACTCCCACCGACGGCCCAGCTGTTGAATTGGCATTCGAGTGGTGGCAAAGCTGTGCAAACAGAGACCAAACCGTTGAATCGTGGCCAAGGATGGTGGAGGTGGACTCTTCACCGGAGGCCCAGCTGTTGATGGCAGTCCATCGGTGGAAAGGCTTGAAACAGAGACCAAAACCGTTGAACGTTGCTGTCGAACCCAGCCAAGGGGTCAAACCCGAGGCTGGGTGAGAGAGGGTCTGACCAACCCTCCGATGAAGTCACGGTCGAAGGAGTCGTCTGGCAAAGAGCTTACCTGTTGTGGTGGATGTCTTGGCCCAGGTTCTGAGGAAGGACACAGCAGCCTTGCGATACGTTCGGTGATACGCAGAGTCTTGTGATCTGGACAAAGGAACAGCTTCGAACGCAACTGGCCAGCAAGGGGTTCCCCCCGAGCTGCCTGTGCGCCAGTGTTGGATGGACGGGAGCAGGTGGATCCATTGCTGGCAATGATCCCCTCTCCCCAAGTGGTGCTCCGATGATCGGTGGTGGTGTTGCCTGGCCCTGCCAGGTCGATGCCATTGCCGGTGTGTTGATTGTTGGCTGTCCGAGTGGATCGATCGACCGATGCAACGGAGGTGTGGCACGGTCGAGGTGCAGGGGCCTCCGGCTCCTGCCCCAGTAACCGATGGCTGAAACTTGTGGCTCTCCCAAGCAACGATGCATCTGCCTCGAACCACTGTCGGTCCCTCGGCCCAGAGATGGGCAGTCAACAGGCAAGGTCCCAGTGACCCTCTGCCTACAACTGGTCGTGTGACCTGGCGCACATGGAATGACCCACCGAACTTAAGCATATCACTCAGTGGAGGAACAGCAAGCAACCTCGATTGCTGCAGTAATGGCGAATGAACGAGCAGGACCCACGGCTCTTCCTGAAAATGGGCTTCCTGACTCGAGGACCCCGACTTTAGGTCACCTGTGTGGTGCCTGGGTTGTGGTGCATCTCGATCGGCTTTCGTTGGAATCCAGCAAACCCTGTGGGCTATGGAGCAGTTGGCTGTGTCTCGGTGCTTCCCAGTACCAAGAAGAGTCCTGGAATGGACCCACGAAACAGGGAGACTGTCCCGTATGGCTGAACCGTGTGCTGGGATCACTGGGATGTGGCTGGCTGTATCCCCGAGTAGAGTGGCTTGGGACTGCAGTTTGAAGAGTGACGTGTATCCGTCACAAGGTGGCATACAGACCTGGGACCGATAGTGCACAAGTAGAGTGATCGAAGGATGCAAAGAACTCCGCGAAGAGGGTTAAAAGTCCCTGAAGCCGCAACAGGATCGGTGGTGTGCAGTGCTGTATCGTTCTAGATCTGACCAAGCGTCTCTGGGTCAGCCCAGGGCTGGCCACCGAGCCCCTGTCTCCGGACAGGGATGACTATCGTGGCAGCCCCGTGGTGGCAGCTCCGCCTGCCAGGACCTGGAGTTTGCGAGTGAGACATTCAACCAAGTGTGGGAATCGTGACGGACCGACCCCGGTCAACGGTGGTCTTGTTGTGTGGCTGAACGGTCTCCAAGCAGAGTGTGCCAGAGGCCTCCCACACCACTGCCCTGTTGCATCGGGTGTTCGATGCCGGTCGATGGTTGTTGCTGCTTGTCCTCGATCCCGGTGTGTCTTCGGACATGTCGGTCGCTGGTGGTTGGGCTGGATTCGGGGTGTGCTTGGCTGCACCGGGGGCTGCACCGTTCTGACGGTGGTCCCCTTGCTGGCTGCACCGTCCCCCAGCCTGACCCCAGTGAGAAATTGGCAGCAGAGCTTGGCACCCCTCCTTGCAGTGCTGCTCTCTGCCCGTCTCGAAACACGGACCAAGGAGTCTAAGGAGCTTGCCAGTCGGATGGCTGATCCAAAACCTCTTCTGAGGCGTGGTGAAGGCAACTATCCTTCCAGATGGGGCTAGTCTCTGCATGGAACGACCGGACCCGAAGTCCAGTGGACAGGGTTTCGAGTGCTTGCAAGGTCCTTGGGACCCGAAAGGTGGTGAACTATACCGTTCTACGGTGAAGCCATGGGAAACTGTGGTGGAAGCCGGTCGCTGTTCTGACGTGCAAATTGTGTAGCCTGAGTGCGGCATAGGGGTGAAAGGCCAATCGAGCCACCTAGTAGCTGGTTCCCTTCGAAGTTTCCCTCAGGATAGCTGGGATCCAATGATGCAAAGCTTGTATGTGACTGGTTGCATCCGGTAAAGCAACGCATGAGAGGCCAACCCTGGGGAGCCCAGCTCCTCAACCTATCCTCGAACTGTGAATGGGTGCGGACAACCCAGGCATGCTTCTTTGCCACGACAGGAGGCTGTGTAACAGCAGTTCTCCCCGTCTTCTGAGCATGTTCGTCCCGTAGTTGCAACTGGCTGTACGTTGCTGGTGACGTGTCGTGGGGTCAGGCCAAGGGAGTCGGTGGCACCCCAAGCCAGACCCGGATCCTCTGGGGTGAAGCAGAGAGAACCCAGCTCCAGAGGGGAAGGCAATGGCAGAACGGTGGCCTCGAGGCTGTCCCCCGACTGTTACCCGGACCCTTCGTGGTTCGATCCCAGTGAACGAGTCGTTGCAAGACTGTCGTTGAACAATGGATCCTACGTGGACCATGACTGGTAAGCAGTGCTGGTGATGCGGGGTGCTCCGAGAGCAGACTTACAGATCCCGAGTGCTGGCTCATACTCAGATCCCACAAAGGATGTTGCTTACTACGGATAGCAGGTCGGTGGCCATGAAGGTTGGAACCCGCTGAGGAATGTGTAACAACTCACCTGCCGAAGTGCGCAGCTCCGAAAATGGATGGTGCCCAAGTCAGTGTGTCTCCCTTACAGTCTGCCATCGATGTGGCAGCCAAGGCAGAGCATCGTTGTGTAGAAAGGGCATGGACAACAGCTGATCGTGTTGGGATTGATCCCGGCTTGAGGCGTTGCCCAGAGCAGATCTTGGTTGTAGTAGCGAGTACTCCACCTGGAGAGGAGTGGCAACACAACCCCGCTGTGTGCGGTTGAGGACTGGAGTGGAGCAGGTTTCCACACCAAACAGCCGTTGAATGTGGGTCAACCGACCGTGAGCCAAGTGGTAAGTTCACCGAACAACCAAAGCTGCCTCGATCTGCCTGACCTCAACCCCTGTGGTGGGGCCTCGACGTGGTGTGCATGCCACTGGAGAGAGCAACAACCAAGCTGCCCCCGTCGTTGGATTCCCTTGCAGGGGAGCTGAGAGAGGAGCAGAGCATCGGGCAGGAATGGCAAACAGGCAAGTGCGAGCAAGATTCTACTGTCATGGGCTAGAGGTCCCTTCGGGTCGGTGGCGACACCCCCAAGGCAGCCCCTCCAGGCATCGAACCAGTGAATCCCCTGTGGAGTTCTCGTTTCCTCCTGATGCAGACTCACGCGGGCTATCGATCGGCATGACAGATGGTGGTGTATGCCCTTCGCTCAGCAAGGCGGTGTGGTCTCCACACCGATGGCAGTCCTGATTACAACATCCGACACAAAGTCGAACGTGTCAAAGTGTGTGCAAAGTGGCAGTCACTGGTTCCAATGAACAGCCTGAAGGATTCTCGTGCCTCAGGACCCTTGTGTCCGTACTGCATCACCGCAGCCGGTCTCCTCGACTAGACGTCGCTTGTCCACGGACGAAATGCAGCTAAGGGAAGTCGGCAAACTGGCCGTGCACCTTTGGAAGATACGGTGGCTCCAGAGGCCAAGTCAGCAGGCCCTGTCGTGGGGGTTGTGGGAGTTACGGTCGATCACCCTGTGGGATGGCCTCTCGGGGCCGTTCTGCGGGGCTGTCTTCGCCGTGGCCTCTGCTTCATCCCGGACAGGGGCAACCCTTCGGGTCCTCGTGGCCTGTAGGGCCGACCTGTTGACTAACCAGTGGCTCGTGTGGAACTGTTGCTGTGCAGGGGAATCTGACTGTTTAATTGAAACCCAGCTTTGTGAAGGGACCAGCTGGCTGGTTCCGTGAGGTGACTTCTGCCCAGTGCTCTGATTGTCAATGCGAAGAGATTCAGCCAAGCGCGGGTAAACGGCGGGAGTAACTATGACTCTCTTAAGGTAGCCAAATGCCTCGTCAACCAATTATTGACGCGCATGAATGGATCAACGAGATTCCTGCTGTCCCTAGTCGCTGTCTGGTGAACCAACAACCAAGGGAACGGGCTTGGATGTGTCAGCGGGGAAAGAAGACCCTGTTGAGTTTGACTCTAGTTTGATACTGTGCAACAACATGTGGGGCGTAGCATAGGTGGGAGGTGAGTGCCACCAACGAAGGCCACCGACTGCCTAAGGCAACAACCCCGAGTGGAGAAGAGGGCTTGCCCTACGGTCAGTTGTGTGTGCTGGAGACGGCAATGGTGAGGCCTCTCTCTTCGGAGTGCTGGCTGACCCACGCCAAGAGATAATCTGGTGCGAGCCTGCAGTGAAATACCACTACCTTCACCGTTGTTTTACTCATCGAGTTGCAAGAGAGCGGTGGCCATTTGGACATCGACCCTGCCCTTGTGGTGGGATCGTGGCTTTCCCCGATTCATGCACCAAGTCTGCAGCAGTCTCTGTTGTGGACGACTCTGGACGTGTCACAGTCCGATCAGCAGTCTCGAAACATCGATCAGTTGGGGAGTTTGGCTGGGGCGGCACGCCTTTTACAACACAACGAAGGCGTCCTGAAGCATTGCTCAGGCAGAACAGAAATCTCCCAGGGAGGAGAAGGCCAAAGGTGCTGCTGATGCTGCGACTCTCAGTACGAGTCCGAAACGTGCAATCGTGGCCTAACGATCCTTTGGTCAAGTGTGCGAATTCTGGATATCGAAGCCAGAGGTGTCAGAAAAATTACCACAGGGATAACTGGCTTGTGGCTGCCAAGCGTTCAAAGCGACGTCGCTTTTTGATCCTTCGATGTCGGCTCTTCCTAGCTTCCCACCCGCAGCCGAGTGGAAGAGTTGGATTGTTCACCCACCAACAGGGAACGTGAGCTGGGTTTAGACCGTCGTGAGACAGGTTGGTTTTACCCTCCTGCCACAGACAGAGCAACCTGTGCGTAGTTTACTGCAGCCCCCGGGGGCCAGGAGCTGTTGTTGTGGGCCACCAGAGTGAAGCCTCTCCCACACCACAGCCTCCGAACCCCTTCCGGAGGGTGAAGTGTATCGTCTCCCAGTGCGATGGGCGTGACAATGGCATCACATGGTAGTACGAGAGGAACCCTTGTGGCACTCCCCTGGTTTCCACCGTGAGTCGAGCGACTGGTGTAGTGAAGCTACCAAGTGACGGATACTGACTGGACGCATCTTAAGCCTGAATCCGAGACCAGGCCTACAGCATGCCTGAACGGCCAACCCGTTGTGTTTGTGGGCTGAACCAGCCAGGTGAATCAGTGTGTGCAATTCTCCAAGTGGAGCAACCCCTGCCGACGAGGCGTGTGCAACCCCAAGGCAAGTTCCTGCAAGCTGCCCATCCCGACAGCCAACAACCGAAGGGACATCTGTGGAGCATCGAGGCAGAGCAGTACCCTTCTGGGTCTGCGCCAACACCAACTGGATCTGAACTGGCAAAGCAAGTGGCCACAGCTGAGCATTGACTGTCTGGAGAGTGTGACCCATCGTCGTGTGAAGCCTGTGCGTCAAGTGTCTTCCGGAGTGATTGCCGGCACCGGATGTGGTGTGCAGGCCTGCGAGATGGCAACATTGAGTGGGCAGGCTGCAAGCCTCCTGCCGGTCGGACAAACAGAGACCAAACACGGTTGTTGTGCTCCGGGTGAAGCATCCCAGCAGGCTTGCCCTCGGTGGGCTGCTGCCTGACCGAAGCCGAAAACAGAGAGTGACGGTTTTGTGCAAGGCGTGTGCAACGAAGGCAGAGCATCATCGATCCCACCAGCTAGAGCCAACAGTCAACGGGGTGTGCCGACCCAACACCCCGCCCAGACCAGGCTGGATCTGCGGCGAGTGTAAGTGTTCAGAGGTTATACCAGCACCGATCAGGGAAGGACACAGCAAAGTGTGGCCATCATCCGACCAGTCGATTGTGTTGTCCGATCCGTTGAGCTCCAAGGCCGGGCTTCTGCAGGGAGTGGCTTCGGCTGCCCCTGCTGGGGCCGACCTGACAGAGTGGGTGGTGAGAGGGGCCCCTGCAGCTTGCTGATGGAAGGGGGCCTCTCGGTGGTCTGCAGCAACCACCAAAGGCCAAGGCCTGTGTCTCAGGCCAGCTGTGTGAAGGGAGGCACACAACAACAACCGAGGATTCCGATCCCCTTGGAAAGTTCAGTAGTGCCGACTTAGAGAAATTCCACTTCGGTGGATTTCCGGAGATCTGCCATTCAAGTCCTGCCGAAGTGAGGATGCAGTCGGGTTTCTGGGGACCCGAAGTGCTGGTGCTGTCGGCTTCGCTGAATTGGACGTTCCCTGATACTGTAGTACTGTATCAGGGAAAAAATGTCCAAATTCAGAGTCGGCCCGACAGAAAAGTGTAGTGGCTGCAGGTCCGCGGACACTATATAATAGGGGGAACCCCCCCCCGGAAACGCATGAGAGGCAAATCAGGAGGCTGACCAGGGGGCCACTGCCGAAAGGCTTCAGAGGCAGTGGAACGGCACTGAAAGGTGGTAACAAGATACGGCTTCCTGGCCGGCGTGGAATGGTGTGCTCCGAAAGCTGTGCTCCGACAGCTGTGCAGTGACGGTGTGCTCCGTGAGCAGTGTTCCCCAAGTGAGTGTCCTGCCTATCACCCCACAGGCTAGCAGCCCGGCCTGTGGGAGGGCAGGACAGGGGTGCAAGGGCTGCCGGCCTGGACCTGCCGTGGCCAAAGGTCGTGGGCCACTGTCTCCGGACAGTGGTTCCACCGTGGAGGTGCTTCAAGCACCAGCGGCTCGGTAATTCCATCAACCAGCAGGCACCGTCATTGCAGGCAACGGTGAACGATCGTGTCGTATGCTTTGTTGGACTGTGACTCGACCGACGGGAGCAGGCAAAGTCGGGACCGGGGTAGCTGACCCCCGGGATACAAGTCAAAGCAGCAAACGACGGAAGGCCCACTCTACGAGGTGGGGACCTTAGCCGGACGGAGTGGTGGGGAGACTTCAACACAACCCCAATCCCTCCCTGGCAAGGCACCGATGGATCTGTGTTCGAGCTCTACCATTCGATTCCGTGACGTGTTGGCCTGACTCCACGAGCAAATGCAGCTAAGGGAACGTGAGAGCAACGGGGCAGAGCATGGACTGACCCCCCTCCGGGCAACGAGCAGCTGGGATCCGTTCAGGATCAGGCCAAACGTCACGTCGAGTCATGGGAGAGTGTACGGACTGCCATCGTGAGCCCGGTGTCGAGGCTGTCTTCTGCACAGCCTCCGCCGACCAACCAACAGCTGGAATCCCCATTCGAAACGTTGTGCTTGCTGTCAACGAAAGCTGGCATCGACCCAAAGCAACAACAGAGACCGATCAGTCGGAGGATTGTGTTCGGAGAGAGAGCAAGCCCCACGGGGCCGAAGCAGTCTGCTAGAGCCAACAGCCAAGGGAACCTGTGTGTGAGAAGCCTGGGCTTCACGTCGATGGTCGATGGTCTAGTGTCTCGGGGCCAGGGGAACCCCACGGTGTGTCGAAGCTTCACCCAATCGAGCCACCAACGATGTCGATGTGTTGACCGGGCTCCACCGTCAGGGCCCCCTCTGTGAGAGCCTCGGATTGAGCAGTGCAAATCAGTGAACCGTTGTGGTGTGAGACGAAATCAGGCCTCCCCTCTCGTGTCAGCAACGAGAGGGGACTGCAAGGCCAGGCTAACGTTGCCGTGTTGTGAATGTCGTCTGGTTTTTCGGCAGGAACCCCTGCAAGGGGGGAATGCTGGGAACGGACCGACGAATCTGGTTGATCCTGCCAGCAGTCATATGCTTTGTTCAAGGGCTAAGCCATGCACGTCTCAGCGCAAACGGAGTGACAGTGGATCTGTGAATGGCTCCTTACATCAGCAGTCATCTACGTGATAGAGTGTGCTCGGTCCACCTGCAAGGACCCCATTGGACATCCACCAAAACCTTGTGGCTAATACACGTTCGACCCAGTCAGCCATGCAACACTCGGCAGGGATCCTGTCTCCGGACAGTCCCTTCACCGGTGGTGGCGGATGTATGCCCAGCTGATACGAAGACCAGCGGCCGCAAGGCCAGTGTGTTGGCATGGTTGACTCAGGCTGGCCCTCCGTGGCCGCAGTGCTGGTGGATTTCGTGCATGCCTCGTGCATGCCCCACTTGATCGCAAGAGCTTCTGACCTATCAGCTTGACTGTGGTGTATCGGACCACAGTGGCCTTGACGGGTAACGGAGAATCAGGGTTCGATTCCGGAGAGGGAGCCTGAGAGACGGCTACCACTACCAAGGTGGGCAGCAGGCACGCAAATTGCCCCATGCAAAGACAGTCTGTGAGGCAGCGACGAACAGTAGCAACCCCGTCGGCCTTACGTGCCGATGGGGCTTGGAATGGACGCTATCCAAAGACAGCCGTGAGTATCAACCGGAGGGCAAGTCTGGTGCCAGCAGCTGCGGTAATTCCAGCTCCGAGGGCGTATACTAACATTGCTGCTGTTAAAACACTTGTAGTCTGCCTACGGGCTGCAGGTCTGCTGGGTGGCCGGTTTGTTGTTTCTCTGGCCAGGGAAGGACCTCGGTTCGACCCTGTGTTGGGCTGCAACGGCTGGACTCAACCCCCAGTGGTACGTCCCTGCGCCCACCTCTCAGTCGATGGTGAGATCTGCTCCTGCCAAAAGTCTGCTTCACTGCAGGCCAAAGCGGTTTATGCCTCCCGCACTGGCAACGGACACCAACAGGGGACCCAGCCTCGAGCTGGGTAGTCTACCTCTGGTCCACCACCGGAGCCCACCGTCTTCGACACCCTGGAAAACTCAGTGTGCTCAAAGCATCCCCGCGACGGCTGAATGTCCATCCATGGAATGTCAAGGCATCGACCAAGTGTGGCATTGGAGTTGTGCTGGCCTTGGGGCCCACTCTGGACAACCTGGTGGTGTGTTCCTGCAGGATCAACAGGATCGTTGCCCTGCCTGGCCTTCGGGTCTCGTCAGGCTTCGTCCCCTGTCCCTGCAGCTTGCACCCATCGATCGTAAGTGATGGGACTGTTCGGGGTGAAAGATACGGGAGCGCCAGAGGTGAAATTCTTAGATCGCTGCCAGATCCACTGCAGCGAAGGCGTTCTGCAAGTGCACGTCCGTCGATCAAGAATGAGAGTTCGGGGAGCAAAGATGATCAGACACCGTCGTAGTCCGGCCACTGTAAACGATGCCGGCCAGGCCTTGGCAGAGCAAGAATCCTAGACTCTGTCAGGGCCACTCCTCCCACAACGAGAAATCCACAGCCTGTGGGTTCAGGGGGAGTACTGTCGCAAGGCTGAAACTTAAAGGAATTGACGGAATGGCACCACAAGGCGTGGAGTATGCGGCTTAATTTGACTCAACGCGGGGAATGTTACCAGGTCAGGACGCAACTGGGATTGACAGATTGAGAGCTCTTTCTTGATCTTGTGGACGGTGGTGCATGGCCGCTCCTGATTGGTGGAGTGATTTGTCTGGTTGATTCCGATAACGAGTGAGACATCTGCCTCCCACTAGCCTGAGGCTCGCATTTGGTAGGGTTCGGCTGCTCGGTGGCAGCCCCCTGGCAACAGGGGGAGATGTACCGGTGCATGCTCCCGAGAGCCTCCAGTTCAGCTTCTCTGAGGTGCTGTGTCCGCCACAAAGGGCATGCATGCTAGAGCCAACAGCAGGTCTGTGATGCTCCCAGATGTCCTGGGCCGCACGCGCACTACATTGTCACAGTGAAGGTGTCGACATGCCCACTCCGGTGGGCCCTGGCCTGAAGAGGCTGGGAAATCCTGCAAGCCTGTGACGTACTGGGGATAGATGGTTGCAACTGTCTGCCTTGAACGTGGAATGCCTAGTATGCCTGGGTCATCAGCCCAGACCGATTGTGTCCCTGCCATTTGTACACACCGCCCGTCGTTGCTACCGATGGTGGCTGGATAGAGTCATCAGGAGGTTGTGGAGGCGGCCTCTCGGGGCAGTAGAGCATCCCAGCCGAAATTGGACGATGTCCAGCCACTAGAGGAAGCAAAAGTCGTAACAAGGTTGCTGTAGGTGAACCTGCAGCAGGATCATTGCAGTCGAGAGATCTCTCGTTGTCGATGTCGTTGCTGGGACCCGGTGGGTCCCGGCCAAGGAGTGAAGCAGTGCTGTGTCGTGACGGTGCCTGCAGGGTCCCAGCTCTCTGCTTGGGACCTGGGGTGGTCGAGCCACACCCCACGGAGAAGCCTCTCTCACGGTCCCGTTGCAGTGCCCGTCCAGTCACTCGACGTTGTTTGGTTGCCACAGAAACCCAGTGCTCAGTCGACCGTCGTGTTGTGGGGTCAGCCTACTCTCGATACAGAACCCCCACACCGACGACAAGCCTCCGTTGCAGTGTTCTGATCCCCCGACGTTGTCCCCAGACCAAGCCACAAAGAGACCTCCTGAATGGAACCACACCGAGGGCTCTCCTCGACCTCGGAACGGTGTTGTTGTGCTGGTCTTGGCTGGGGTCAACCATCCCGGAGCAGTGTGGGAACGGAGGATTTGGGATGCTGACCGTGTTCCCCTGAGAAAGTGCAGTCGTTTTCGACTTATGCATTTTCGGAATCCCCGGTGGAGTGTCGGGATTTCGGATTTGCAGTGCTGCCGAAGTGCTGACGAAGTCCGGGTGGCTGGGACCCGAAGTGCCGATACTATCGGCTTCGCTGAACGGCATTTCCCTGATAGACTGATACAGTAGTACTGTATCAGGGAATCCGATCCGGAATTTGTCAGAGTCGGAGTACTACACTTTTCTCAGGCGGGCCGGTTTCTGCGCGGAGACTAATACATAGGGAACCCCCCCCTCCGGAGTCACCTCCGGAGGTCCGAGAAATCGGAAGGGGGCACAACCCTGGGCAGACGGGTCGGTCTGCCACCGGAGTCCTTGGCCAACGACCAGGCAGGGGTCAGCCAAGGGGCCGGATTTCGTGGCCAAGGATCGGTGGGGATGGACTCCCACCGACGGCCCAGCTGTTGAATTGGCATTCGAGTGGTGGCAAAGCTGTGCAAACAGAGACCAAACCGTTGAATCGTGGCCAAGGATGGTGGAGGTGGACTCTTCACCGGAGGCCCAGCTGTTGATGGCAGTCCATCGGTGGAAAGGCTTGAAACAGAGACCAAAACCGTTGAACGTTGCTGTCGAACCCAGCCAAGGGGTCAAACCCGAGGCTGGGTGAGAGAGGGTCTGACCAACCCTCCGATGAAGTCACGGTCGAAGGAGTCGTCTGGCAAAGAGCTTACCTGTTGTGGTGGATGTCTTGGCCCAGGTTCTGAGGAAGGACACAGCAGCCTTGCGATACGTTCGGTGATACGCAGAGTCTTGTGATCTGGACAAAGGAACAGCTTCGAACGCAACTGGCCAGCAAGGGGTTCCCCCCGAGCTGCCTGTGCGCCAGTGTTGGATGGACGGGAGCAGGTGGATCCATTGCTGGCAATGATCCCCTCTCCCCAAGTGGTGCTCCGATGATCGGTGGTGGTGTTGCCTGGCCCTGCCAGGTCGATGCCATTGCCGGTGTGTTGATTGTTGGCTGTCCGAGTGGATCGATCGACCGATGCAACGGAGGTGTGGCACGGTCGAGGTGCAGGGGCCTCCGGCTCCTGCCCCAGTAACCGATGGCTGAAACTTGTGGCTCTCCCAAGCAACGATGCATCTGCCTCGAACCACTGTCGGTCCCTCGGCCCAGAGATGGGCAGTCAACAGGCAAGGTCCCAGTGACCCTCTGCCTACAACTGGTCGTGTGACCTGGCGCACATGGAATGACCCACCGAACTTAAGCATATCACTCAGTGGAGGAACAGCAAGCAACCTCGATTGCTGCAGTAATGGCGAATGAACGAGCAGGACCCACGGCTCTTCCTGAAAATGGGCTTCCTGACTCGAGGACCCCGACTTTAGGTCACCTGTGTGGTGCCTGGGTTGTGGTGCATCTCGATCGGCTTTCGTTGGAATCCAGCAAACCCTGTGGGCTATGGAGCAGTTGGCTGTGTCTCGGTGCTTCCCAGTACCAAGAAGAGTCCTGGAATGGACCCACGAAACAGGGAGACTGTCCCGTATGGCTGAACCGTGTGCTGGGATCACTGGGATGTGGCTGGCTGTATCCCCGAGTAGAGTGGCTTGGGACTGCAGTTTGAAGAGTGACGTGTATCCGTCACAAGGTGGCATACAGACCTGGGACCGATAGTGCACAAGTAGAGTGATCGAAGGATGCAAAGAACTCCGCGAAGAGGGTTAAAAGTCCCTGAAGCCGCAACAGGATCGGTGGTGTGCAGTGCTGTATCGTTCTAGATCTGACCAAGCGTCTCTGGGTCAGCCCAGGGCTGGCCACCGAGCCCCTGTCTCCGGACAGGGATGACTATCGTGGCAGCCCCGTGGTGGCAGCTCCGCCTGCCAGGACCTGGAGTTTGCGAGTGAGACATTCAACCAAGTGTGGGAATCGTGACGGACCGACCCCGGTCAACGGTGGTCTTGTTGTGTGGCTGAACGGTCTCCAAGCAGAGTGTGCCAGAGGCCTCCCACACCACTGCCCTGTTGCATCGGGTGTTCGATGCCGGTCGATGGTTGTTGCTGCTTGTCCTCGATCCCGGTGTGTCTTCGGACATGTCGGTCGCTGGTGGTTGGGCTGGATTCGGGGTGTGCTTGGCTGCACCGGGGGCTGCACCGTTCTGACGGTGGTCCCCTTGCTGGCTGCACCGTCCCCCAGCCTGACCCCAGTGAGAAATTGGCAGCAGAGCTTGGCACCCCTCCTTGCAGTGCTGCTCTCTGCCCGTCTCGAAACACGGACCAAGGAGTCTAAGGAGCTTGCCAGTCGGATGGCTGATCCAAAACCTCTTCTGAGGCGTGGTGAAGGCAACTATCCTTCCAGATGGGGCTAGTCTCTGCATGGAACGACCGGACCCGAAGTCCAGTGGACAGGGTTTCGAGTGCTTGCAAGGTCCTTGGGACCCGAAAGGTGGTGAACTATACCGTTCTACGGTGAAGCCATGGGAAACTGTGGTGGAAGCCGGTCGCTGTTCTGACGTGCAAATTGTGTAGCCTGAGTGCGGCATAGGGGTGAAAGGCCAATCGAGCCACCTAGTAGCTGGTTCCCTTCGAAGTTTCCCTCAGGATAGCTGGGATCCAATGATGCAAAGCTTGTATGTGACTGGTTGCATCCGGTAAAGCAACGCATGAGAGGCCAACCCTGGGGAGCCCAGCTCCTCAACCTATCCTCGAACTGTGAATGGGTGCGGACAACCCAGGCATGCTTCTTTGCCACGACAGGAGGCTGTGTAACAGCAGTTCTCCCCGTCTTCTGAGCATGTTCGTCCCGTAGTTGCAACTGGCTGTACGTTGCTGGTGACGTGTCGTGGGGTCAGGCCAAGGGAGTCGGTGGCACCCCAAGCCAGACCCGGATCCTCTGGGGTGAAGCAGAGAGAACCCAGCTCCAGAGGGGAAGGCAATGGCAGAACGGTGGCCTCGAGGCTGTCCCCCGACTGTTACCCGGACCCTTCGTGGTTCGATCCCAGTGAACGAGTCGTTGCAAGACTGTCGTTGAACAATGGATCCTACGTGGACCATGACTGGTAAGCAGTGCTGGTGATGCGGGGTGCTCCGAGAGCAGACTTACAGATCCCGAGTGCTGGCTCATACTCAGATCCCACAAAGGATGTTGCTTACTACGGATAGCAGGTCGGTGGCCATGAAGGTTGGAACCCGCTGAGGAATGTGTAACAACTCACCTGCCGAAGTGCGCAGCTCCGAAAATGGATGGTGCCCAAGTCAGTGTGTCTCCCTTACAGTCTGCCATCGATGTGGCAGCCAAGGCAGAGCATCGTTGTGTAGAAAGGGCATGGACAACAGCTGATCGTGTTGGGATTGATCCCGGCTTGAGGCGTTGCCCAGAGCAGATCTTGGTTGTAGTAGCGAGTACTCCACCTGGAGAGGAGTGGCAACACAACCCCGCTGTGTGCGGTTGAGGACTGGAGTGGAGCAGGTTTCCACACCAAACAGCCGTTGAATGTGGGTCAACCGACCGTGAGCCAAGTGGTAAGTTCACCGAACAACCAAAGCTGCCTCGATCTGCCTGACCTCAACCCCTGTGGTGGGGCCTCGACGTGGTGTGCATGCCACTGGAGAGAGCAACAACCAAGCTGCCCCCGTCGTTGGATTCCCTTGCAGGGGAGCTGAGAGAGGAGCAGAGCATCGGGCAGGAATGGCAAACAGGCAAGTGCGAGCAAGATTCTACTGTCATGGGCTAGAGGTCCCTTCGGGTCGGTGGCGACACCCCCAAGGCAGCCCCTCCAGGCATCGAACCAGTGAATCCCCTGTGGAGTTCTCGTTTCCTCCTGATGCAGACTCACGCGGGCTATCGATCGGCATGACAGATGGTGGTGTATGCCCTTCGCTCAGCAAGGCGGTGTGGTCTCCACACCGATGGCAGTCCTGATTACAACATCCGACACAAAGTCGAACGTGTCAAAGTGTGTGCAAAGTGGCAGTCACTGGTTCCAATGAACAGCCTGAAGGATTCTCGTGCCTCAGGACCCTTGTGTCCGTACTGCATCACCGCAGCCGGTCTCCTCGACTAGACGTCGCTTGTCCACGGACGAAATGCAGCTAAGGGAAGTCGGCAAACTGGCCGTGCACCTTTGGAAGATACGGTGGCTCCAGAGGCCAAGTCAGCAGGCCCTGTCGTGGGGGTTGTGGGAGTTACGGTCGATCACCCTGTGGGATGGCCTCTCGGGGCCGTTCTGCGGGGCTGTCTTCGCCGTGGCCTCTGCTTCATCCCGGACAGGGGCAACCCTTCGGGTCCTCGTGGCCTGTAGGGCCGACCTGTTGACTAACCAGTGGCTCGTGTGGAACTGTTGCTGTGCAGGGGAATCTGACTGTTTAATTGAAACCCAGCTTTGTGAAGGGACCAGCTGGCTGGTTCCGTGAGGTGACTTCTGCCCAGTGCTCTGATTGTCAATGCGAAGAGATTCAGCCAAGCGCGGGTAAACGGCGGGAGTAACTATGACTCTCTTAAGGTAGCCAAATGCCTCGTCAACCAATTATTGACGCGCATGAATGGATCAACGAGATTCCTGCTGTCCCTAGTCGCTGTCTGGTGAACCAACAACCAAGGGAACGGGCTTGGATGTGTCAGCGGGGAAAGAAGACCCTGTTGAGTTTGACTCTAGTTTGATACTGTGCAACAACATGTGGGGCGTAGCATAGGTGGGAGGTGAGTGCCACCAACGAAGGCCACCGACTGCCTAAGGCAACAACCCCGAGTGGAGAAGAGGGCTTGCCCTACGGTCAGTTGTGTGTGCTGGAGACGGCAATGGTGAGGCCTCTCTCTTCGGAGTGCTGGCTGACCCACGCCAAGAGATAATCTGGTGCGAGCCTGCAGTGAAATACCACTACCTTCACCGTTGTTTTACTCATCGAGTTGCAAGAGAGCGGTGGCCATTTGGACATCGACCCTGCCCTTGTGGTGGGATCGTGGCTTTCCCCGATTCATGCACCAAGTCTGCAGCAGTCTCTGTTGTGGACGACTCTGGACGTGTCACAGTCCGATCAGCAGTCTCGAAACATCGATCAGTTGGGGAGTTTGGCTGGGGCGGCACGCCTTTTACAACACAACGAAGGCGTCCTGAAGCATTGCTCAGGCAGAACAGAAATCTCCCAGGGAGGAGAAGGCCAAAGGTGCTGCTGATGCTGCGACTCTCAGTACGAGTCCGAAACGTGCAATCGTGGCCTAACGATCCTTTGGTCAAGTGTGCGAATTCTGGATATCGAAGCCAGAGGTGTCAGAAAAATTACCACAGGGATAACTGGCTTGTGGCTGCCAAGCGTTCAAAGCGACGTCGCTTTTTGATCCTTCGATGTCGGCTCTTCCTAGCTTCCCACCCGCAGCCGAGTGGAAGAGTTGGATTGTTCACCCACCAACAGGGAACGTGAGCTGGGTTTAGACCGTCGTGAGACAGGTTGGTTTTACCCTCCTGCCACAGACAGAGCAACCTGTGCGTAGTTTACTGCAGCCCCCGGGGGCCAGGAGCTGTTGTTGTGGGCCACCAGAGTGAAGCCTCTCCCACACCACAGCCTCCGAACCCCTTCCGGAGGGTGAAGTGTATCGTCTCCCAGTGCGATGGGCGTGACAATGGCATCACATGGTAGTACGAGAGGAACCCTTGTGGCACTCCCCTGGTTTCCACCGTGAGTCGAGCGACTGGTGTAGTGAAGCTACCAAGTGACGGATACTGACTGGACGCATCTTAAGCCTGAATCCGAGACCAGGCCTACAGCATGCCTGAACGGCCAACCCGTTGTGTTTGTGGGCTGAACCAGCCAGGTGAATCAGTGTGTGCAATTCTCCAAGTGGAGCAACCCCTGCCGACGAGGCGTGTGCAACCCCAAGGCAAGTTCCTGCAAGCTGCCCATCCCGACAGCCAACAACCGAAGGGACATCTGTGGAGCATCGAGGCAGAGCAGTACCCTTCTGGGTCTGCGCCAACACCAACTGGATCTGAACTGGCAAAGCAAGTGGCCACAGCTGAGCATTGACTGTCTGGAGAGTGTGACCCATCGTCGTGTGAAGCCTGTGCGTCAAGTGTCTTCCGGAGTGATTGCCGGCACCGGATGTGGTGTGCAGGCCTGCGAGATGGCAACATTGAGTGGGCAGGCTGCAAGCCTCCTGCCGGTCGGACAAACAGAGACCAAACACGGTTGTTGTGCTCCGGGTGAAGCATCCCAGCAGGCTTGCCCTCGGTGGGCTGCTGCCTGACCGAAGCCGAAAACAGAGAGTGACGGTTTTGTGCAAGGCGTGTGCAACGAAGGCAGAGCATCATCGATCCCACCAGCTAGAGCCAACAGTCAACGGGGTGTGCCGACCCAACACCCCGCCCAGACCAGGCTGGATCTGCGGCGAGTGTAAGTGTTCAGAGGTTATACCAGCACCGATCAGGGAAGGACACAGCAAAGTGTGGCCATCATCCGACCAGTCGATTGTGTTGTCCGATCCGTTGAGCTCCAAGGCCGGGCTTCTGCAGGGAGTGGCTTCGGCTGCCCCTGCTGGGGCCGACCTGACAGAGTGGGTGGTGAGAGGGGCCCCTGCAGCTTGCTGATGGAAGGGGGCCTCTCGGTGGTCTGCAGCAACCACCAAAGGCCAAGGCCTGTGTCTCAGGCCAGCTGTGTGAAGGGAGGCACACAACAACAACCGAGGATTCCGATCCCCTTGGAAAGTTCAGTAGTGCCGACTTAGAGAAATTCCACTTCGGTGGATTTCCGGAGATCTGCCATTCAAGTCCTGCCGAAGTGAGGATGCAGTCGGGTTTCTGGGGACCCGAAGTGCTGGTGCTGTCGGCTTCGCTGAATTGGACGTTCCCTGATACTGTAGTACTGTATCAGGGAAAAAATGTCCAAATTCAGAGTCGGCCCGACAGAAAAGTGTAGTGGCTGCAGGTCCGCGGACACTATATAATAGGGGGAACCCCCCCCCGGAAACGCATGAGAGGCAAATCAGGAGGCTGACCAGGGGGCCACTGCCGAAAGGCTTCAGAGGCAGTGGAACGGCACTGAAAGGTGGTAACAAGATACGGCTTCCTGGCCGGCGTGGAATGGTGTGCTCCGAAAGCTGTGCTCCGACAGCTGTGCAGTGACGGTGTGCTCCGTGAGCAGTGTTCCCCAAGTGAGTGTCCTGCCTATCACCCCACAGGCTAGCAGCCCGGCCTGTGGGAGGGCAGGACAGGGGTGCAAGGGCTGCCGGCCTGGACCTGCCGTGGCCAAAGGTCGTGGGCCACTGTCTCCGGACAGTGGTTCCACCGTGGAGGTGCTTCAAGCACCAGCGGCTCGGTAATTCCATCAACCAGCAGGCACCGTCATTGCAGGCAACGGTGAACGATCGTGTCGTATGCTTTGTTGGACTGTGACTCGACCGACGGGAGCAGGCAAAGTCGGGACCGGGGTAGCTGACCCCCCGGGATACAAGTCAAAGCAGCAAACGACGGAAGGCCCACTCTACGAGGTGGGGACCTTAGCCGGACGGAGTGGTGGGGAGACTTCAACACAACCCCAATCCCTCCCTGGCAAGGCACCGATGGATCTGTGTTCGAGCTCTACCATTCGATTCCGTGACGTGTTGGCCTGACTCCACGAGCAAATGCAGCTAAGGGAACGTGAGAGCAACGGGGCAGAGCATGGACTGACCCCCCTCCGGGCAACGAGCAGCTGGGATCCGTTCAGGATCAGGCCAAACGTCACGTCGAGTCATGGGAGAGTGTACGGACTGCCATCGTGAGCCCGGTGTCGAGGCTGTCTTCTGCACAGCCTCCGCCGACCAACCAACAGCTGGAATCCCCATTCGAAACGTTGTGCTTGCTGTCAACGAAAGCTGGCATCGACCCAAAGCAACAACAGAGACCGATCAGTCGGAGGATTGTGTTCGGAGAGAGAGCAAGCCCCACGGGGCCGAAGCAGTCTGCTAGAGCCAACAGCCAAGGGAACCTGTGTGTGAGAAGCCTGGGCTTCACGTCGATGGTCGATGGTCTAGTGTCTCGGGGCCAGGGGAACCCCACGGTGTGTCGAAGCTTCACCCAATCGAGCCACCAACGATGTCGATGTGTTGACCGGGCTCCACCGTCAGGGCCCCCTCTGTGAGAGCCTCGGATTGAGCAGTGCAAATCAGTGAACCGTTGTGGTGTGAGACGAAATCAGGCCTCCCCTCTCGTGTCAGCAACGAGAGGGGACTGCAAGGCCAGGCTAACGTTGCCGTGTTGTGAATGTCGTCTGGTTTTTCGGCAGGAACCCTGCAAGGGGGGGAATGCTGGGAACGGACCGACGAATCTGGTTGATCCTGCCAGCAGTCATATGCTTTGTTCAAGGGCTAAGCCATGCACGTCTCAGCGCAAACGGAGTGACAGTGGATCTGTGAATGGCTCCTTACATCAGCAGTCATCTACGTGATAGAGTGTGCTCGGTCCACCTGCAAGGACCCCATTGGACATCCACCAAAACCTTGTGGCTAATACACGTTCGACCCAGTCAGCCATGCAACACTCGGCAGGGATCCTGTCTCCGGACAGTCCCTTCACCGGTGGTGGCGGATGTATGCCCAGCTGATACGAAGACCAGCGGCCGCAAGGCCAGTGTGTTGGCATGGTTGACTCAGGCTGGCCCTCCGTGGCCGCAGTGCTGGTGGATTTCGTGCATGCCTCGTGCATGCCCCACTTGATCGCAAGAGCTTCTGACCTATCAGCTTGACTGTGGTGTATCGGACCACAGTGGCCTTGACGGGTAACGGAGAATCAGGGTTCGATTCCGGAGAGGGAGCCTGAGAGACGGCTACCACTACCAAGGTGGGCAGCAGGCACGCAAATTGCCCCATGCAAAGACAGTCTGTGAGGCAGCGACGAACAGTAGCAACCCCGTCGGCCTTACGTGCCGATGGGGCTTGGAATGGACGCTATCCAAAGACAGCCGTGAGTATCAACCGGAGGGCAAGTCTGGTGCCAGCAGCTGCGGTAATTCCAGCTCCGAGGGCGTATACTAACATTGCTGCTGTTAAAACACTTGTAGTCTGCCTACGGGCTGCAGGTCTGCTGGGTGGCCGGTTTGTTGTTTCTCTGGCCAGGGAAGGACCTCGGTTCGACCCTGTGTTGGGCTGCAACGGCTGGACTCAACCCCCAGTGGTACGTCCCGCGCCACCTCTCAGTCGATGGTGAGATCTGCTCCTGCCAAAAGTCTGCTTCACTGCAGGCCAAAGCGGTTTATGCCTCCCGCACTGGCAACGGACACCAACAGGGGACCCAGCCTCGAGCTGGGTAGTCTACCTCTGGTCCACCACCGGAGCCCACCGTCTTCGACACCCTGGAAAACTCAGTGTGCTCAAAGCATCCCCGCGACGGCTGAATGTCCATCCATGGAATGTCAAGGCATCGACCAAGTGTGGCATTGGAGTTGTGCTGGCCTTGGGGCCCACTCTGGACAACCTGGTGGTGTGTTCCTGCAGGATCAACAGGATCGTTGCCCTGCCTGGCCTTCGGGTCTCGTCAGGCTTCGTCCCCTGTCCCTGCAGCTTGCACCCATCGATCGTAAGTGATGGACTGTTCGGGGTGAAAGATACGGGAGCGCCAGAGGTGAAATTCTTAGATCGCTGCCAGATCCACTGCAGCGAAGGCGTTCTGCAAGTGCACGTCCGTCGATCAAGAATGAGAGTTCGGGGAGCAAAGATGATCAGACACCGTCGTAGTCCGGCCACTGTAAACGATGCCGGCCAGGCCTTGGCAGAGCAAGAATCCTAGACTCTGTCAGGGCCACTCCTCCACAACGAGAAATCCACAGCCTGTGGGTTCAGGGGGAGTACTGTCGCAAGGCTGAAACTTAAAGGAATTGACGGAATGGCACCACAAGGCGTGGAGTATGCGGCTTAATTTGACTCAACGCGGGGAATGTTACCAGGTCAGGACGCAACTGGGATTGACAGATTGAGAGCTCTTTCTTGATCTTGTGGACGGTGGTGCATGGCCGCTCCTGATTGGTGGAGTGATTTGTCTGGTTGATTCCGATAACGAGTGAGACATCTGCCTCCCACTAGCCTGAGGCTCGCATTTGGTAGGGTTCGGCTGCTCGGTGGCAGCCCCCTGGCAACAGGGGGAGATGTACCGGTGCATGCTCCCGAGAGCCTCCAGTTCAGCTTCTCTGAGGTGCTGTGTCCGCCACAAAGGGCATGCATGCTAGAGCCAACAGCAGGTCTGTGATGCTCCCAGATGTCCTGGGCCGCACGCGCACTACATTGTCACAGTGAAGGTGTCGACATGCCCACTCCGGTGGGCCTGGCCTGAAGAGGCTGGGAAATCCTGCAAGCCTGTGACGTACTGGGGATAGATGGTTGCAACTGTCTGCCTTGAACGTGGAATGCCTAGTATGCCTGGGTCATCAGCCCAGACCGATTGTGTCCCTGCCATTTGTACACACCCGCCGTCGTTGCTACCGATGGTGGCTGGATAGAGTCATCAGGAGGTTGTGGAGGCGGCCTCTCGGGGCAGTAGAGCATCCCAGCCGAAATTGGACGATGTCCAGCCACTAGAGGAAGCAAAAGTCGTAACAAGGTTGCTGTAGGTGAACCTGCAGCAGGATCATTGCAGTCGAGAGATCTCTCGTTGTCGATGTCGTTGCTGGGACCCGGTGGGTCCCGGCCAAGGAGTGAAGCAGTGCTGTGTCGTGACGGTGCCTGCAGGGTCCCAGCTCTCTGCTTGGGACCTGGGGTGGTCGAGCCACACCCCACGGAGAAGCCTCTCTCACGGTCCCGTTGCAGTGCCCGTCCAGTCACTCGACGTTGTTTGGTTGCCACAGAAACCCAGTGCTCAGTCGACCGTCGTGTTGTGGGGTCAGCCTACTCTCGATACAGAACCCCACACCGACGACAAGCCTCCGTTGCAGTGTTCTGATCCCCCGACGTTGTCCCCAGACCAAGCCACAAAGAGACCTCCTGAATGGAACCACACCGAGGGCTCTCCTCGACCTCGGAACGGTGTTGTTGTGCTGGTCTTGGCTGGGGTCAACCATCCCGGAGCAGTGTGGGAACGGAGGATTTGGGATGCTGACCGTGTTCCCCTGAGAAAGTGCAGTCGTTTTCGACTTATGCATTTTCGGAATCCCCGGTGGAGTGTCGGGATTTCGGATTTGCAGTGCTGCCGAAGTGCTGACGAAGTCCGGGTGGCTGGGACCCGAAGTGCCGATACTATCGGCTTCGCTGAACGGCATTTCCCTGATAGACTGATACAGTAGTACTGTATCAGGGAATCCGATCCGGAATTTGTCAGAGTCGGAGTACTACACTTTTCTCAGGCGGGCCGGTTTCTGCGCGAGACTAATACATAGGGAACCCCCCCCCTCCGGAGTCACCTCCGGAGGTCCGAGAAATCGGAAGGGGCACAACCCTGGGCAACGGGTCGGTCTGCCACCGGAGTCCTTGGCCAACGACCAGGCAGGGGTCAGCCAAGGGGCCGGATTTCGTGGCCAAGGATCGGTGGGGATGGACTCCCACCGACGGCCCAGCTGTTGAATTGGCATTCGAGTGGTGGCAAAGCTGTGCAAACAGAGACCAAACCGTTGAATCGTGGCCAAGGATGGTGGAGGTGGACTCTTCACCGGAGGCCCAGCTGTTGATGGCAGTCCATCGGTGGAAAGGCTTGAAACAGAGACCAAAACCGTTGAACGTTGCTGTCGAACCCAGCCAAGGGGTCAAACCCGAGGCTGGGTGAGAGAGGGTCTGACCAACCCTCCGATGAAGTCACGGTCGAAGGAGTCGTCTGGCAAAGAGCTTACCTGTTGTGGTGGATGTCTTGGCCCAGGTTCTGAGGAAGGACACAGCAGCCTTGCGATACGTTCGGTGATACGCAGAGTCTTGTGATCTGGACAAAGGAACAGCTTCGAACGCAACTGGCCAGCAAGGGGTTCCCCCCGAGCTGCCTGTGCGCCAGTGTTGGATGGACGGGAGCAGGTGGATCCATTGCTGGCAATGATCCCTCTCCCCAAGTGGTGCTCCGATGATCGGTGGTGGTGTTGCCTGGCCCTGCCAGGTCGATGCCATTGCCGGTGTGTTGATTGTTGGCTGTCCGAGTGGATCGATCGACCGATGCAACGGAGGTGTGGCACGGTCGAGGTGCAGGGGCCTCCGGCTCCTGCCCAGTAACCGATGGCTGAAACTTGTGGCTCTCCCAAGCAACGATGCATCTGCCTCGAACCACTGTCGGTCCCTCGGCCCAGAGATGGGCAGTCAACAGGCAAGGTCCCAGTGACCCTCTGCCTACAACTGGTCGTGTGACCTGGCGCACATGGAATGACCCACCGAACTTAAGCATATCACTCAGTGGAGGAACAGCAAGCAACCTCGATTGCTGCAGTAATGGCGAATGAACGAGCAGGACCCACGGCTCTTCCTGAAAATGGGCTTCCTGACTCGAGGACCCCGACTTTAGGTCACCTGTGTGGTGCCTGGGTTGTGGTGCATCTCGATCGGCTTTCGTTGGAATCCAGCAAACCCTGTGGGCTATGGAGCAGTTGGCTGTGTCTCGGTGCTTCCCAGTACCAAGAAGAGTCCTGGAATGGACCCACGAAACAGGGAGACTGTCCCGTATGGCTGAACCGTGTGCTGGGATCACTGGGATGTGGCTGGCTGTATCCCCGAGTAGAGTGGCTTGGGACTGCAGTTTGAAGAGTGACGTGTATCCGTCACAAGGTGGCATACAGACCTGGGACCGATAGTGCACAAGTAGAGTGATCGAAGGATGCAAAGAACTCCGCGAAGAGGGTTAAAAGTCCCTGAAGCCGCAACAGGATCGGTGGTGTGCAGTGCTGTATCGTTCTAGATCTGACCAAGCGTCTCTGGGTCAGCCCAGGGCTGGCCACCGAGCCCCTGTCTCCGGACAGGGATGACTATCGTGGCAGCCCCGTGGTGCAGCTCCGCCTGCCAGGACCTGGAGTTTGCGAGTGAGACATTCAACCAAGTGTGGGAATCGTGACGGACCGACCCCGGTCAACGGTGGTCTTGTTGTGTGGCTGAACGGTCTCCAAGCAGAGTGTGCCAGAGGCCTCCCACACCACTGCCCTGTTGCATCGGGTGTTCGATGCCGGTCGATGGTTGTTGCTGCTTGTCCTCGATCCCGGTGTGTCTTCGGACATGTCGGTCGCTGGTGGTTGGGCTGGATTCGGGGTGTGCTTGGCTGCACCGGGGGCTGCACCGTTCTGACGGTGGTCCCCTTGCTGGCTGCACCGTCCCCCAGCCTGACCCCAGTGAGAAATTGGCAGCAGAGCTTGGCACCCCTCCTTGCAGTGCTGCTCTCTGCCCGTCTCGAAACACGGACCAAGGAGTCTAAGGAGCTTGCCAGTCGGATGGCTGATCCAAAACCTCTTCTGAGGCGTGGTGAAGGCAACTATCCTTCCAGATGGGGCTAGTCTCTGCATGGAACGACCGGACCCGAAGTCCAGTGGACAGGGTTTCGAGTGCTTGCAAGGTCCTTGGGACCCGAAAGGTGGTGAACTATACCGTTCTACGGTGAAGCCATGGGAAACTGTGGTGGAAGCCGGTCGCTGTTCTGACGTGCAAATTGTGTAGCCTGAGTGCGGCATAGGGGTGAAAGGCCAATCGAGCCACCTAGTAGCTGGTTCCCTTCGAAGTTTCCCTCAGGATAGCTGGGATCCAATGATGCAAAGCTTGTATGTGACTGGTTGCATCCGGTAAAGCAACGCATGAGAGGCCAACCCTGGGGAGCCCAGCTCCTCAACCTATCCTCGAACTGTGAATGGGTGCGGACAACCAGGCATGCTTCTTTGCCACGACAGGAGGCTGTGTAACAGCAGTTCTCCCCGTCTTCTGAGCATGTTCGTCCGTAGTTGCAACTGGCTGTACGTTGCTGGTGACGTGTCGTGGGGTCAGGCCAAGGAGTCGGTGGCACCCCAAGCCAGACCCGGATCCTCTGGGGTGAAGCAGAGAGAACCCAGCTCCAGAGGGGAAGGCAATGGCAGAACGGTGGCCTCGAGGCTGTCCCCCGACTGTTACCCGGACCCTTCGTGGTTCGATCCCAGTGAACGAGTCGTTGCAAGACTGTCGTTGAACAATGGATCCTACGTGGACCATGACTGGTAAGCAGTGCTGGTGATGCGGGGTGCTCCGAGAGCAGACTTACAGATCCGAGTGCTGGCTCATACTCAGATCCCACAAAGGATGTTGCTTACTACGGATAGCAGGTCGGTGGCCATGAAGGTTGGAACCCGCTGAGGAATGTGTAACAACTCACCTGCCGAAGTGCGCAGCTCCGAAAATGGATGGTGCCCAAGTCAGTGTGTCTCCCTTACAGTCTGCCATCGATGTGGCAGCCAAGGCAGAGCATCGTTGTGTAGAAAGGGCATGGACAACAGCTGATCGTGTTGGGATTGATCCCGGCTTGAGGCGTTGCCCAGAGCAGATCTTGGTTGTAGTAGCGAGTACTCCACCTGGAGAGGAGTGGCAACACAACCCCGCTGTGTGCGGTTGAGGACTGGAGTGGAGCAGGTTTCCACACCAAACAGCCGTTGAATGTGGGTCAACCGACCGTGAGCCAAGTGGTAAGTTCACCGAACAACCAAAGCTGCCTCGATCTGCCTGACCTCAACCCCTGTGGTGGGGCCTCGACGTGGTGTGCATGCCACTGGAGAGAGCAACAACCAAGCTGCCCCGTCGTTGGATTCCCTTGCAGGGGAGCTGAGAGAGGAGCAGAGCATCGGGCAGGAATGGCAAACAGGCAAGTGCGAGCAAGATTCTACTGTCATGGGCTAGAGGTCCCTTCGGGTCGGTGGCGACACCCCCAAGGCAGCCCCTCCAGGCATCGAACCAGTGAATCCCCTGTGGAGTTCGTTTCCTCCTGATGCAGACTCACGCGGGCTATCGATCGGCATGACAGATGGTGGTGTATGCCCTTCGCTCAGCAAGGCGGTGTGGTCTCCACACCGATGGCAGTCCTGATTACAACATCCGACACAAAGTCGAACGTGTCAAAGTGTGTGCAAAGTGGCAGTCACTGGTTCCAATGAACAGCCTGAAGGATTCTCGTGCCTCAGGACCCTTGTGTCCGTACTGCATCACCGCAGCCGGTCTCCTCGACTAGACGTCGCTTGTCCACGGACGAAATGCAGCTAAGGGAAGTCGGCAAACTGGCCGTGCACCTTTGGAAGATACGGTGGCTCCAGAGGCCAAGTCAGCAGGCCCTGTCGTGGGGGTTGTGGGAGTTACGGTCGATCACCCTGTGGGATGGCCTCTCGGGGCCGTTCTGCGGGGCTGTCTTCGCCGTGGCCTCTGCTTCATCCCGGACAGGGGCAAACCCTTCGGGTCCTCGTGGCCTGTAGGGCCG
Source organism: Euglena gracilis (assembly GCA_900893395.1). Taxonomy (NCBI): domain Eukaryota; phylum Euglenozoa; class Euglenophyceae; order Euglenales; family Euglenaceae; genus Euglena; species Euglena gracilis. The sequence continues at coordinate 65,293 of CAAHFI010550732.1, forward strand.
ACCTGTTGACTAACCAGTGGCTCGTGTGGAACTGTTGCTGTGCAGGGGAATCTGACTGTTTAATTGAAACCCAGCTTTGTGAAGGGACCAGCTGGCTGGTTCCGTGAGGTGACTTCTGCCCAGTGCTCTGATTGTCAATGCGAAGAGATTCAGCCAAGCGCGGGTAAACGGCGGGAGTAACTATGACTCTCTTAAGGTAGCCAAATGCCTCGTCAACCAATTATTGACGCGCATGAATGGATCAACGAGATTCCTGCTGTCCCTAGTCGCTGTCTGGTGAACCAACAACCAAGGAACGGGCTTGGATGTGTCAGCGGGGAAGAAGACCCTGTTGAGTTTGACTCTAGTTTGATACTGTGCAACAACATGTGGGGCGTAGCATAGGTGGGAGGTGAGTGCACCAACGAAGGCCACCGACTGCCTAAGGCAACAACCCGAGTGGAGAAGAGGCTTGCCCTACGGTCATTGTGTGTGCTGGAGACGGCAATGGTGAGGCCTCTCTCTTCGGAGTGCTGGCTGACCCCGCCAAGAGATAATCTGGTGCGAGCCTGCAGTGAAATACCACTACCTTCACCGTTGTTTTACTCATCGAGTTGCAAGAGCGGTGGCCATTTGGACATCGACCCTGCCTTGTGTGGATCGTGGCTTTCCGATTCATGCACCAAGTCTGCAGCAGTCTCTGTTGTGGACGACTCTGGACGTGTCACAGTCGATCAGCAGTCTCGAAACATCGATCAGTTGGGAGTTTGGCTGGGCGGCACGCCTTTTACAACACAACGAAGGCGTCCTGAAGCATTGCTCAGGCAGAACAGAAATCTCCCAGGGAGGAGAAGGCCAAAGGTGCTGCTGATGGCGACTCTCAGTACGAGTCCGAAACGTGCAATCGTGGCCTAACGATCCTTGGTCAAGTGTGCGAATTCTGGATATCGAAGCAGAGGTGTCAGAAAATTACCACAGGGATAACTGGCTGGCTGCCAAGCGTTCAAAGCGAACGTCGCTTTTGATCCTTCGATGTCGGCTCTTCCTAGCTTCCCACCCGCAGCCGAGTGGAAGAGTTGGATTGTCACCCACCAACAGGGAACGTGAGCTGGTTTAGACCGTCGTGAGACAGGTTGGTTTTACCCTCCTGCCACAGACAGAGCAACCTTGCGTAGTTTACTGCAGCCCCCGGGGGCCAGAGTGTTGTTGTGGGCCACCAGAGTGAAGCCTCTCCCACCACAGCCTCCGAACCCCTTCCGGAGGGTGATGTATCGTCTCCAGTGCGATGGCGTGACAATGGCATCACATGGTAGTACGAGAGGAACCTTGTGGCACTCCCCTGGTTTCCACCGTGATCGAGCGACTGGTGTAGTGAAGCTACCAAGTGACGGATACTGACTGGACGCATCTTAAGCCTGAATCCGAGACCAGGCCTACAGCATGCCTGAACGGCCAACCCGTTTGTTTGTGGGCTGAACCAGCCAGGTGAATCAGTGTGTGCAATTCTCCAAGTGGAGCAACCCCTGCGACGGACGTGTGCAACCCCAAGCAAGTTCCTGCAAGCTGCCCATCCCGACAGCCAACAACCGAAGGGACATCTGTGGAGCATCGAGGCAGAGCAGTACCCTTCTGGGTCTGCGCCAACACCAACTGGATCTGAACTGGCAAAGCAAGTGGCCACAGCTGAGCATTGACTGTCTGGAGAGTGTGACCATCGTCGTGTGAAGCCTGTGCGTCAAGTGTCTTCCGGAGTGATTGCCGGCACCGGATGTGGTGTGCAGGCCTGCGAGATGGCAACATTGAGTGGGCAGCTGCAAGCCTCCTGCCGGTCGGACAAACAAGACCACACGGTTGTTGTGCTCCGGGTGAAGCATCCCAGCAGGCTTGCCCTCGGTGGCTGCTGCCTGACCGAAGCCGAACAGAGAGTGACGGTTTTGTGCAAGGCGTGTGCAACGAAGGCAGAGCATCATCGATCCCACCAGCTAGAGCAACAGTCAACGGGTGTGCGCGACCCAACACCCCGCCAGACCAGGCTGGATTGCGGCGAGTGTAAGTGTTCAGAGGTTATACCAGCACCGATCAGGAAGGACACAGCAAAGTGTGGCCATCATCCGACCATCGATGTGTTGTCCCGATCCGTTGAGCTCCAAGGCCGGGCTTCTGCAGGGAGTGGCTTCGGCTGCCCTGCTGGGGCCGACCTGACAGAGGGGTGGTGAGAGGGCCCTGCAGCTTGCTGATGGAAGGGGGCCTCT
>CAAHFI010551479.1:0-12459 GCA_900893395.1 Euglena gracilis
GCGGAGCAAGCAAAAGATTACAAAAAGATTGGCTATCTGCTGGCGCAGGAGAGCAGTACAAGCCAAAAGGTGTTGGTGCTGGGTATCTGAAGCCTAGGGGAGGGTAACCAGGCCTTTTCCTAAACCCCCCCACTGCCGGAAGGGACGCCAAGCCGGACTCCCCCTCCAACCACTCCCAAAAAGGAGGGCCTTCGGTCCCCGGGAAAAAATCCTACGTGGGAAGGGGAGTATCCCGAACCTACCCTCTCCCAGAGCCCATCGCGCCTACCCCCACCCGCCGGTACCCCCTCACGGACCCCCGGGAGTGAAGGCTGGGCAAAAAAAAATCGTTCGGGAAACTGGTAGCAGAGGTTTTTTCACAGAACAAAATTTCCTGGGAACAAACCACACCGACAAGATGGATCCGGCTCCCCAGGCTCACCCCGCCCGGTGGTGGGTGTCCCCCACCATGGGACTCCCCAAATGAAAAAGACCGCCCATACCCAATCCCAATCCCCCGCACACGCATGCCGCTGCTCAGTCCCCTCAGCGTGCACAGCAGAAAAAGAATCCCCATTTCCCACCTAGCCCCGCTCAAGAAAAGGCGATAAGCCCAAACCCCCAGCTCCCATTCCCACTCCAGCTCACATTCCCCATCCTGTCCACCCATCCCCACCCTCGTACCTGTCCCACTCCCTGCGCACCACCCCAGCAGCCACGCCGTCCCCGGGGGGTCCGCGGGGGCGGCGTCCGCGGCGGCGTCCGCGGCGGCGTTCGCGCTGGTGCCGCTCCAGCTGCCGGAGCTGGAGTCCCCGCGGGACGCCACGCCGCTGCGGGCCCGCTTCCCGCTGCTGGCCGCGGCGGGGGCGGCGCTGCTGTTCTCCCCCACCACCCCCAGAGGGAGCCGCAAGGGGGATCAAAGGGTGTGGGGGGAACGAACCCCTTTTCTGAAGCCTCATCGTCCCACCGGCCGCTCAAGATGCCAAGGATCGTGGACGAGATGGACGAGGACGCGACGGGTGTGGAGTATGACCAGGCAGAGGAGACGTACGAGCAGACCCTCGAGATGTACGACGAGGCTGAGCCCGCAGGTGAGGGATACGAGGAAGATATGGCCCCGAGGTGTACCAGGAGGAGATGGGTGCCGGGGATGAAGTCCCGGTGCAAGACCAGCCTATGCAGGACGAGTATCCCGGGGTGTCGGAGGAGGTGGCGGTGTGGCTGACGAGCCGCATCGACGCCGTGGGTGCCCAAGTCCGCGGCGTGGAGGCGAGTCTCGGGCAGGTGGTGGCCCAGCTCGACCTCCTGGGCAACCGCACCCGGGAGATGTGGGATGACTGGCCCACCGCGGCGCTGGAGGAGATGGACAAGGAGATCAAGGCCACGAAGGAGGCGTCGCGGCGGCCTATCGGCAAGTGGCGGAGGGGCAAGGCAAGGTCATCGCGCAGTTCATGGAGACCATCCAAGCCCAGCACGGACGGCTCGAGGGCCAAGTGGCGCAAGCCAAGGCGGCGCCCGAAAGGCGGCGGATGAGGCGGCCCAAGCAATCGCCGCCGTGCAGGCTGAGCACCGATGCCGCGAGGCAGAGGTGCAAGGCTTGACGGCGATGGTGCGTGCCGGCCCGGCGAGGGTGCGGCCCGGGTGGTGGACCCGGAAACGGCAGTGGAGGTGGCCCGTCTCCGGGGAGCCATGGTGACGCGGGAGGAGATCGCCACGGTGGTGCGGCAGATGGAGGAGCGACTGCAGCGGATGGAGCTCAACTCCAAGACCGAGATCCCGGCGTTGCAGGTGCAGTATTTCAACAAGCTGGCCGACCGGATTTCCGTGGAGTTGGAGGGCAAGTGCAGGGTGTACTTGGAGAAGGCCCTCCGGGAAGTGGACCAAGTGGTGACGGCGCTGTTCAGGGAGATTCAGATGGCGAAAGGAGGAGATCAAGCAGTGGTCTGTCAAGATGTCCGGTCTCCGCCCAGCCGGGGGACCCCCGGTGTCCTCGGCGGCTCAGACCACGCCGCCAACCCGAGGGGCAGCCGATCCCTACCAGTCCGCCCCCCAGCCTGCTTCGGCGGGGCGGCCCGAGCCCCGGCTGAGCGGTCCTCATCGTCAACCACCGCGCGCCCGGCAAGGGAAGGGATATCCATGCCGCAATCCGCGTATGCATTCCCCCCGATCGAGCACCGCGCAGTCATCCGAGCAGAGCCGCTGTCCGTGTCCCAGCGCCAACCGTCGTCCTCCGCGGCCCAACGTGCACCATCCCATCCGCAACCGTCCCGCGCGCAAGTGCAGCAGTCCGCGCTGTCGTCGCATCCGTCTGCACCGGCATCGCGACCCGCCAGCACCGCCGCCCCACCAGCGCACCGAGCAGCGCAGCATCCGGCATCACACCCGCAAGCGCGACCGCCGCCCTGTCCAAGCCGTCAGCACCGGTTTCGGTGCCGGTGGCTGCTGCCCAGTCTGTCCGAGTCCAAGTCCGACCCGTCTCCCAAGTCTCTGTGCCCGTGTCAAGCCAGCCCTGGGTGCCGAAGGCACTGAACCGCAGTGTGCCGAAGGCACGGTGTACCAGCAAGCCGTCCATCCCAACCCATCGCATGCCATGCATCAGACCCCCGCGGTGGCGTTCGCCACCGGGGTGTCTCCCAGCCAGCCATGCAGCCATCAGCCCACCTGCCGGCGGGCCCCCCGGTGATGCAGTCTGCGGTGCCGGCTGCGACTGCGGCCACACCAGCGGACCCAGCCAATCCGCCCGCGTCGCGGCTCCGACCGGAGCTGCGGCTCGTGCGATCCCGCCCGGTGCCGACGAATGCAGCACCGATGCTCCTCATGCGTGCGGGGGCGAGCGTGCCCGCACCCGTGAGGGGAACCGCCATCCGAGAAGTCCAAGCAACCACCCTGCCGCTGGGGGCTCCCCAGCTGCAGATCCTGCCACCGCACCTCCTGGATGCGCTCGGGGGGAGGCATCCGGGCCGGTTCTCGGGTAACGCCGAGGACTGGCCCCAATGGAGGCGGCGGTGGCTCCCTACCTCCGCGAGGTGGAGGGGATGGTCCCCCTCCTCAGCGAGGCGCAGCGGGTGGCGCTGCTGCGGAGTACGGTGGACGAGGCGACGGCGTTGCACATCGACCTGATGGTGGAGACCTACCCCGAGATGCCGTTCGAGGAGCTGTGGGCGAGGCTGGACCTGGAGCTGGGTGGAGACGACCGAGAAGCACTACGAAGGAAGCTCCGTCACCTCAAGGTGGTGACGCGGGGCAAGCTGACGGAGCGCGAGTGGCGGGAGTACTTCGCCAACGCCAAGGCGCTGGCGATGCAGATCGGGGACATGACGGACGTGGAGCTAGCCCGCCTGGTGGTGGACCAGCTGGGCCAGCCATGGAGGAAGCGGCTGGCCCATGAAGAGGATCGGCGCCGTGACCACGCGGCGCTGGTCCTGGAAGGCCTACCGGAGGATGTGACGGTGGCGGAGGCGACGGAGATGGTGGTGGAGGAGACGGGTGTCGTGCCGAAGAAAGTGGATCGCCAAGGCAGAAGAATCAAGGTGGTCCCGGCGGATGACGACCACCGGGCGGCCATCAAGGCGGTGTACGACCGGCAGAAGCTGTCTGGTGGAGCCATCGTCCGGGTGGCCCCGGACACCGTGGAGTTCACCGCCACCCAAGTCAACGACCTCATGGTGCGGTGGCTGAGGGTGGACCAGCGGGCCGCCACCATGGGCGACCCGAGCCGGCCCACCGCAAACCGGCGGCACCCACAAGATGGCAGCGGGAAGTGGATGTCGAAGATGAAGATGACGAGACCGACACCAAGGCCAATCAAGGAGTCCAGGAGGAGTCCAACATCAAGGAAGTGAAGAAGGAAGCGGTGAAGAAAGAAAAGGAAGGTGAAGCGAAGAAGGTGGACGAGACCAAGGACTCCAACGATGCCCAAGGCTGGGCTGGCCGAGGCAAAGGCAACCAGCAGCCGTGGAATGAAGGATGGACCGGCAAAGGCGGCGAAGCAAGGGGAAAGATGGTGGAAAAGGCAAAGGCAAGGGTAAGGGGAAAGGCAAAGGCGGCGAGAAAGGTTCCGGCAAAGGAGAAGCGGCCGGGACGACATCGACGCAGCAATGACGGGGCCGTCCAGGTCCCGAGGGGAAGGGCCTGGACCGGCAGTCAACCCCCAGCCGACATCCGCACCAGGGACGAGGCTGGTAAGAGCGGTGGAGTATGAAGAAGAAGGATGGCGGCTGGTCCAAAGAAAGAGAAGAGGCAGGAAGTCTCCAAAGGAAGGGGAGAGACCCTGCCTGCGGCAGGTGTCGAAGGCGAAGCCGACACCATCGTCCCCATCAACATCACCGAGCGTGCCGAAGGCGAAGGTGACATCATCGCCTCATCAACGCCGACGGCATCGGCAACGAAGACAGATCGAGATCGAGTCTACCAAGATCCACGTCCATCGCCATCAACAACACCGACAACATCATCACCGAAGGCATCACCAAGTCTCCACAAGACACCACCACAAGAAAGACAAGCACCGGCGAAGGAGGTGAAGAAAGCACCGGCGAAGAAGGAGAAGAAAGAGCCGGTGAAGAAGGCGGCGAAGGAAGAGAAGGAAAGATGGGCGCTGGACCTGTTCTCCGGAACGGGCAGTGTCAGAAGAGCGCTGGAGAAGATGGGCTTCAAGGTGATCAGCGTGGACTGGGACGAGAAGTGGAAGCCGGACATCGTGGCCGACGTGAGGAAGTGGAGGTACTGGGAACAGTACGCTCCCGGCTACTTCGAGGTCATCGCGGCGTCCCCGCCCTGTACCGAGTACTCCGCAGCCCTCACCACCCGCAAGAGGAGGCTCCGCATGGCGGACGCGGTGGTGAAGGCCACGAGGGAGCTGGTGGAGTACTTGGCGCCTACGCGGTGGTGGATTGAAAACCCGAGGTTCGGCTTGCTGCGGTGGCGACGAGTCCTGCGCGGAGTGCGGTACGTGGATATCGACTACTGCCGCTTCGCGGAGTACGGGTATCGCAAGCCGACCCGCTTCTGGGTCAGCGACGCGATGGCGAAGGAGCTGGACGACGTCATCTGTGGTGGGAAGTGCGGCAGCATGGTGGAAGGACCAGACGGCGTACGACGACATCGGCTACAGCTGGGAGGCAGTGGCGGCGAGCGCAGGTGCACAAGGGAGGAGGCCTACCGCATCCCGGAGGGAGTGGTGCGGTACCTGTGCCTGGGGGAGAAGGCACGGGAAGAAGTGGCGGCGGCGGAGGAGGCGAAGAAGGTGCGGAAGGTGGTGGTGCGGCCGTGGCAGCACCTCCCGAACCGGCCGTTCACGGTCGGCCGGATGGAGCACCGTGGGGGGTGCTACCAGCTGCTGATGGACGTGGAGGTGGAGGCAGGCGGGATGAAGATCCAGGCGGCCTTGATCGATACGACCTCCCTCGTGAAGAAGGAGCTGTTCCCGGAGTCGGTGTTCCACGCGGCAACAAGACCCTTGGTGCTGCGCACGGTGAGCGGAGAAGCACTACCCGGAGGACAACGAGAAGCAGAGCTGAAGCTGTCCTTCGCGGCCCAGACCGACGACGAGGAGCGGAGACCGAGGACGTGGACGACGAAGGTGGTGGCGTACGACGGCTGCATCAGCACGGATCTGATCCTGGGGTATCCATGGCTCCGGGAGAACCGGCTGGATGTCCAGCCATGGCGCGACACCTTGCAGCTCCACGCGGACCCCAAGTGGATCCTGAGGCGGCGTGGAGACGAAGAGAAGAAGGAGGAAGATGATGATGAAGACGAAGACGAGCTGGACGGCTACCTCTCCACGGTGAAGAAGATGCGGCAGCTGACCACGGACGAGGCAGCAGTCCGAGAAGTGGCGATGATGCTGAAGGAGGCCGAAGAAGCGGCGAAGGCGGTGCGAGGGGTGGTGGAGACGAAGATGATGTCGACCATCCCTTGGCGCGGCAGCTGCGGGACGAGATCATCAACGAGTTCGAAGGCCGGGTGTTCCGTGAGCGGGTCTGGCCGTGTCCCCCGGCGCGGGGCACCCATGGGAAGGCAGTGCTGAGGCTGAAGCCGGAGCAACCCCGGTGGTGGGCCGGATCATCAACCTCAAGGGCGAGCGGCTGGAGGCCCTGAGGGAGATGGAGCGGGAGTGCCTGGCGGACGGCAAGCTGGAGGCGGGGGGGGGCCGTGGAGGGCGGCCGCCTTCCCCATCCGCAAGAAGTCGGGCAAGTGGAGGCTGGTGTGCGACTACAGCTTGACCAACAAGATGCTGCAGATGGACTCCTACCCCCTACCGCTGACGGAGGACATCGTGAGCGAGCAGGCGAAGTGCGAGATCTTCTCGACGGTGGACCTGCGGGACGCCTTCCACCAGGTGGCCATGGCGGAGGAAAGCCGACCCATCACCAACATCCACCTGCCCGGCGGCCTCTGGCAGTGGACCGTGGTGCCCCAGGGCATCAACGTCGGTCCGGCGCTGCTCCAGAGGGACATCGACGCGACCTGCCGCAACGTCTCCGCCCACACCCACCCCTACTTCGACGACATCCTGGTGAGCACGAGCCGGCTGCCGGGGTGGAGCGACGAGGAGCTGATCCGGCAGCACGCGGCGGATCTGCGGGAGACCCTGCGGGCGCTGGAGGCGGATCGGTGGGTGGCGGATAAGAAGAAGGCGCAGCTGTTCCGCAAGAGGGCGGAGTTCGTGGGGCACGTGCTGGGGGAGGGCAAGCGCGTGCCCGCGAGCGGCAAGCTGGCGGCGGTGCAGCGGTGGCAACCCCCGGCCAATGTGACGAGTTTGCGCGCCTTTCTCGGCCTCTGCAATTATTATTCGGGGTATGTACGTATGTACTCGGAGCTGGCCGCCCCCCTGCAGGAGAAGCTGAAGCTACCGCGGGATTTGTCCCGGGCGGGCAGCAAGCACCCCATCGTGTGGTCCGCGGCCGAGCTGGAGGCGTTCGAGAAGCTGAAGGCAGCGCTGGTGGCGGACCTGGAGCTGTGGCACGTGGACATGAACAAGCCGTTCGTGCTCCGCACAGACGCCTCCGATTACGCGGTGGGCGCCGTGCTGGAGCAGCTGCCGAAGGTGGAGGGCATCCCCTCGGTGGAGGAGCTCCTGAAGCCCGGGGCGTCGGTGGCGGTGGGCTTCATGAGCAGGAAGCTGACGGAGGGGCAGCGGCTGCGGTGGGACACCCGGGACAAGGAGACGTACGCGGTGGTGAGCGCGCTGGACAAGTGGGGCGGCTACATCACCGGGCAGAAGGTCCTGGTGCTGACGGACCACCGGTCCTTGGAGAGCTGGTACAAGGAGCACGTCGCCCGAGGAGCGGGACCGCAGGGCCGGCGGGCGAGGTGGCACTCCAAGCTCAACGAGCACATGGTGGAGGTGGTGTACGTGCCGGGGGAGAAGAACGAGGTGGGTCGGCCGGCGCCGACAGCCGGTTTCTCAACATTCCCCCCGCGATAGGACTCACCCAGTGGGTAGGAAGCTCCAGAAGTCAATTGGAAGGTGAGCAAAATGTTGCAGAACTGGAAATACAAAAGAAAAGAATGAAGGAGCAAGGCATTCCATTCCAAAATCATTGTTTGTATGTTCCTCTCACCCACTGCAAGCACAGGTGTGTCTGACCAAGGTGTGCAGGTTCCTTGTGTGTGCTTTGCCTTTGAATCAAGTCCATGCTAAAAAGGTTCTTTTGTGGTTTTCTTTGGATTCAAGGACAGAAAAAGCCATTTTCAGTTCAAAGTTTTGGATCCTACGCCGGTATGCCAACCCAGCCACTGGCAGGGGGCGAAAAGCCGGGCCTCCGGCCCTGAGCCCTCCGGAGGCTCTTTTTATTGAAAAACCCTGGGGCTGGGTGGTGACCGTAGGTGGGGGAAAAGGAAGAAGGAGGCCCAGTCGGTCGGGCACTCCATTTCCCAGGCATTTCAATTCATTCCGGTACACCTTTACACTTTCGTCGTCTTTTTTCTTAAACCCCCACCGACATGGTAAGCAGAGGTTTGCTGCTGGGCTGTGCCCAGCAGAATCTTTTTGAAATCTGTGGTTTTTTGGAATCTGTGCACCATAAATCTGCTGGAATCTGTGCACCAGTTTGTGCTGTAAATCGTGGGTGAATCATCTGGTTGGCAAATGGAATGGAATCAATCTGTGAGCAAGGCTCTGGGGGGAAGGACACTGAAAACGGCCCAGATTTTTGCAATTCCAGTAATAGGAGAACGGGCCAGGTGAGTGTCAGTGAGAGCCAAGCTCTAGCTCCAGGTTGTTGGGTGTGATTTTTTTCTGTGGCTTGTGGTTTTGTCAGTGTCTTTTTTCAGCAATTTTTTCCCAAATCAGGCTGTGCTTTTTGAACGAACTGTGGAGTCCAATCTGGAAGATAATTTTTCTGGCAGAATTTTCATTTTCAGGTTGATGGTTTTTACAGTTTTGGCTGTGGGAAAGTCAAGTTTACGTTTTCTTCAGCAGTGATTCAAGTTTTTCATCGTTTTCTGGTTGTGGATTTTTTCGGATAAACCTCAGAATGCTTGAAGCATGTCATTTTTGAGAAACACCGTTTTCTCTGGGGTGCACAGTACCCTTTTACTTGTGCTCAAGCAGCCAGACAAACAGTTTCCAAAAGTTTTTTGTTTTGCCAGTCCCAGTTTAACTTTGATCAGGGTGAGTTCACTGCAGGTGTGGCAGGTGCTCAATCCACAGACTGGGACATCATTTCAGTGGGTTTGTATGCTGGTCCCATGCATTTGTGGGCTCCGAGTCCATCTTTTGGGAGAGGTTTACTGGTTTGTTCAGTGACTTTTTTCCTGTCTGGGACATGCATCGACCTGTTCCATTTTCACAGTTTTGTTGTTTCACTCAGTTTCGGTGTGCTTCCAGTGAGGCAGCCCAGTTCGGTTTTGGGTTATGCCGTTTCGAGGGGAAAAAACACCTCTATCGAACACTGGCAGGCAGAGTAATTTTCATTCATTTTTGGGATTGACTGGTCAAAGAGGGGAACCGGGTGTGTAAATCCGGGAGGAACAGACACCCCCGTCGACACACACTTAAGGGCCCAGGGATCCTGAGTTCAGTGGTGTTCAGTTTTCAGTTCAGTGTTCAGTGGTTCAGTTTCAGTTCAGTGGTTTTGTTTTTGGTCGACCTGGGGAATTTTTAGTGACCAATCCAAGTTTTCAGTTGATGAGTAACGAGGGGGGAACATACACAAGAGGTGCTGCGGCCGCACCATCTCTTGTATAAACCCCCAAGAAACGAAATCAGCTGGGACATATGGGTGGTTGCGTTTTCTGAGAGCCCCATTCCGGAAAATCTCAGAGTCATCATTGGGCAGCTGAGGGTGTTGTTCAGCTGCATAATCGCCAGAATTTTGTTTCATGAAATTTGGTTGTATTGTCAAGCCTGTTGGGAAACAAAGTCCACCAGAATATTTCTGGAAAAAATCCCAAAGTGGTGGCAAAGCTCATTTTTTCCTTGTCCTGTGTGATCTGTTGGCCAATTGGTGAGCCATAATCTCAATCTCATCTGGGTTGGTTTGCTTGGTTGTGGTCGGCTGCACATTTTTCCAACAGCAGCACTGATTTTTTGATTTTTCCAACAGCTGCGTTTTGTGTTGCAGCCTGCTGCTGGGATGCAATTTTGTCGTAATGGGGTTCCTCCCTTCCCCAATTGCCATGAGTGTTCGGCAATATGATAGACAATGATGCATCCTGGTTTTTTTGTTGTGGTTTGGCCACACTGACAAATCAATCTGTGATGGGTGTTGTGAGGAGGCAGCCATAGGGTCCAGCTTCAGTGGATGTTTGTTGCTGTGTTTGGTTTTTTTGTTTCTTTTTTCCCCTCGTGCAGGTTTTCAACTCAACAACGCAAGGAGCAAGAATTGAGAGATTTCGAGATTTCACCGTGGAGAATTTATCAAGAATTTTGCAATTTGGACTACCACAAGCAGAATTTCGTCGCCACGGTGGGTACTTGGAAGTGGTATTGTTACCCAGCTGGGAAGTTAATGCTGAGCCTTGGTGTGTCGAAGCCTGGGCTGATAATTGGTTTTGATTCAGGGCTGAAGCCCAGGATTCATTTCCCGCTCTGAGACAGTCTCAACTCTCCCCAAGCGGTGTGGCCTCGCCGTACGGGGGGGGGGCTGCCCAAATAGTCTGGGTGCAAGAATCAGCTTATTTTTCCTCCAGTGAAGAATTTTGGAGGAATACAAATGTAAATGGGTTCTCCCATCATTTGTGGGGGGGTCCATTTGGCTGAGTGCACCGAAGTAATTGTTATGACAACTGGATTACTTTCTTTGGAGTACCGAGCCTCAGGATTGAGCGTTCAATTTTTTCTGACTTTTGGATCCTGGCAGATTTCGGCTCGGGAACCCTGAGTTTCTGGACCCCTGCCACCCTGTGTGCTGGGGGGGGGGGGGCTCAGCGAAGCCTGATCCTGTGACTAATTCGGCTTTGGTGGAGCTGAACTTTGTTTTTGCAATCAGTTTGGGAATGTGAAGCCCAGGTTGAATTAATTGAGGTTTTGCCCTCCGGCCCTTTTGCGGGGGGGGGGGCAGTGCGAAGTCCCATCCTTTGGAGTTGTTTGATTTCATTCGGTTGGACATGACAGCCTTTGTCATTTTTTTTTGGGTTTGGAGGCTGAAGCCAGGTTATGCCCCTTGCCTCTTGTTGGGGGGGGGGCAGCAAAAAATCGCCTTGGCTGCGAGACTTGGATTTAATTTTTGGGATTTTTGAGTTTGCCAAGTCGTTTGACCCCCATTGCCCCGTGTGAATGGGGGGGGGCAGTGAGAAATTCCTGGAGAGTCGCATTCTTCGATTTTTGAATTTGCTGGGAACCCCGACCCTCACGGCTGTGTTGCCGGGGGGGGGGGATCGGTTGGTTATCACGGATATTGTGATTCGGTTTGGCAGTCTGTGCAGTCCACAGTTGTGGGATGTTGTGTGGCTGACTTTGGGTTTGGAGGTTGGAATTCCTGGTTGGATTTGTTGAGGGCTTTTGCAGGCCCTGCTTTTGTGGAGGATTCATTGTGTTGGAAAAAACCTGGGATTTTTATTTTTTTCCAAGGAGAAAACCGAGTTCGGATTTTGCAGACTCAGTTTCGGTTTGGATTTTGAGAACTGCAATTTTCATGGAACATTCGAACTCGGGGGGGGGGGACCCTCCTCAGGCCCTGGTGTGGGCCAACAAAAACAGCCACGTGGGCACTCAAGCCCTGTGATATAGTGGCTGAGGGCCAATGTGAAGCCCTGTTCTGCGTCAACAAAAAAAAATCGACCCAGTCATTTTCGGTTGGAATGCATGACAAGGAAGAGGGCGTGCATACACACAAAACACACACCGCACCGCACACCCATTGTACACTATTCCCATATAACCGTCTTACCTCTCACCTACTCGCCTTTCTCACCTCTTCCTGTTTCACCACATCTTTTTTTCTCTTCACTGGAAAGGAATGCTTCGCTCTTCCTTTTTTTTACCCAATCAAAGAATTACGCCGGGCACTGTGAGCCAAGTCCCTGATTCAAAAGAATTTCATTTCTTCACAAAAAAAAATCAACGAATGTTCAGTTGTTATTGTTTGGATTCTTTCCTTCCTCACCAGGGGCAATATTCTTGAACGCTGCCAAAGGGACGTTTTAATTAAGGCAGTGTGAGGGACAGGCCTGGGGGGAAGTGTGCCCGAAGATTTTTTTGTTTTCGATTCTTTTATGGGTTCCATGTTCCTTTTGCAACACAAGTTCGGACTCAACAAAGTACAAGAATTCCCCACATTTTTTGTGGGACGTTTCTTTCTCCCTTCCACCACCGGTGGGGGGGGGCTGGCCCCGTTATCACCTGATTTTTCAGGTGCCCCTAAAAGCACTATCAAGTTGCTGGGGGGGGGTCACCACAGCCCTTCAAAAAAAAAAAAAATGCCCCCGGAGGCCAAAACGGCCCAACCTTAAAAAAAAATTTTCCCCCATTCGGGGGGGGGGCAAAAATTGGTCCGACTAACGTCGCAAGGGAGGGGGTGTCGGCTGTCGGCCCGCCGACAGCCGGTTTCTCAACATTCCCCCGCGATAGGACTCACCCAGTGGGTAGGAAGCTCCAGAAGTCAATTGGAAGGTGAGCAAAATGTTGCAGAACTGGAAATACAAAAGAAAAGAATGAAGGAGCAAGGCATTCCATTCCAAAATCATTGTTTGTATGTTCCTCTCACCCACTGCAAGCACAGGTGTGTCTGACCAAGGTGTGCAGGTTCCTTGTGTGTGCTTTGCCTTTTGAATCAAGTCCATGCTAAAAAGGTTCTTCTCTGTGGTTTTCTTTGGATTCAAGGACAGAAAAAGCCATTTTCAGTTCAAAGTTTTGGATCCTACGCCGGTATGCCAACCCAGCCACTGGCAGGGGGCGAAAAGCCGGGCCTCCGGCCCTGAGCCCTCCGGAGGCTCTTTTTATTGAAAAACCTGGGGCTGGGTGGTGACCGTAGGTGGGGGAAAAGGAAGAAGGAGGCCCAGTCGGTCGGGCACTCCATTTCCCAGGCATTA
>CAAHFI010552728.1:0-11124 GCA_900893395.1 Euglena gracilis
AAGATTTTCTGACAACCCACAACACAGAAGGCAGGATTTACAGCCCGTAAAGAACAACGAGCTGATGACCGTTCCCGGCCTGGGGATATCTTCATTCCTCGCTTGGACAGTGATGGACCCGTTGCAGTGGATGTGACAATCCGCCACACCCTTGCGCAAAGTCATCCGCTGCGAAGTGCAGAGAGCCTTTCACAATGGCAAACACGTCAGGAGGCTGAAAAGCATGCCAAATATGATGCAACATGCCAACGACTGGGCTGGCGGTTGACGCCATTCGTCATGGATTGCTCTGGGGGCATGGGACAAGAAGCGCGCTCCTTAATGGCCACCCTCCTCAAGGCCCTTCTGGGGCAGCGGGAAGGGTGGCAGCGGCGGGCCGCAGAAGCAGACATTTGGCAAGGCCTGTCCTTCACACTTATCAGAGAAATCAGCAGACAGCTCGTTTGGAGCTTGTATTCTTCCAAAGATGAGATCACCCTGTCTTCTGCCCACTCACCCTTTCTGTCTGAAGGCCTTTGAGCACAAACTCTCAACCAAATAACCAACCTTGAACTCTCGCCTGCCAAGTTTTTAACCCCTAGTTACCCCTGAGCTGAGCAGAGCACACGCTGAGCCAAAGACAAATCCATGGGTCACATATCACATAGACATGCAGAGAAGCAAAAACACAACAAAAGCCAAAACCCGACACAAACACGCCATCCTGTGGCAAAAGCGGTACAAACGCCCCCCTCCCCGCCCAATATATATTGAAGGTGACCTTTGCTCATCTTCCGCTAACCACTGACCTCCACAACAAGTATCACTCAGTAGCTCCTTTGTACATTACACCCACAGTATAATCCACCCGCGACCTGTGGCGGCACAGGGAGTCACAAGAGGGTTCCTCTTGTGGCGAGGGCCAAAAGAGACGTTTCCCTGGGCCCGGGGCACGGTTTGGGTGAAGCTGTGCTACCCACCGTGAAGTGAACTTTTTTTTGCTGGGGGATCGTAGGATCCGCGAAGCATGGGAAACATGGGAATGGACAACACACCCACCGTTACCCGTGAAGGATCCCGATGGGGCGGCATTGATGGAAGGAGCGACAGAGAGAGGAGAATCGTTCTTCAACAAATTGGTTTGGGAGTGATAAGTAGGGGGACAGGTTCCAACGGGAGATCGGGTCAGCAGGTTGGAGGGACGAAGGGCACCAAAGTAGGTGGGCAATGAGTTTGGTACGTATAAGAAAGTTCAGTAAACGGCGGAGGTCTTTACAAAGGGGTAGGTTCGAGAGGGAGGGAGTGAAGTGCGAAAGGAGGTGGAGAGAGGAAAGGTTGTCACCAATAATAGTGCAGGGATGGAGACCAGTGTTATGGGCGAAGTGGACAGCTTGTTCCAAGGCAAGCAGCTCGGCACGTTGTTGGGATATGGCTGGGCAGGGGATTCGTTGGATTCGGCATCCGACGGTGGGGCAGTAAAGACCGATTTGGCAGCCTTCAGTTGTGAGGGCGGCGTCAACGAAGATGAGGGGGTTGAAGAGGGGAGTTGGGATTGGGTCGAAAGCGGTCCAGGGTGTGAGGCCTTGTAAGAGGAGGTGGAAGAGGGCCCTCCGGAGTTTTGGAAAGGCGTGGTCGAGCCGGCCAATTGTGTACTTTGTCAAGTACCATCCCCGGAGGAACAGGGTTGTTCCACGGTGTGGCCGGTGGAACCACAGCATGTAACCGGTGAGGCGGTCGATTACACGAGGATGTAGAGGAATATAGGCGCAGAGGAGGCATAGGGCAAGAGCCCTTTGGGATGTGGCAAGGGTGTTTTGGATGGTCCGGTTGCAAAGGTTGAAGACCTTGCCTAGCCAAGTGATTTCTTGCGTCGGCACAAGGGAGGATTTGGGGGAGATGAGGAGGTTATTTGAGAGAAGGGTAGATGTGATGGTGCCGGTCACGAGGTTGCAGAGGGAGTACGATGGGGCAAGGACGAGAATGTCGTCATAGTAGGTGAAGATAAAGAAGTGTGTTCCGTTGGTGTACGTCGAAGGGAGGGAGGAAACAGCCTGATTGATAAGGTCTTGAAGGGTAAGCTGGGCTAGTATGGGGGACATGTTCCAGCCGAAGGGAAGGCAGGGGAAGTAGAAGGAGGAGGTGCGGAAGGCGTGCTTGGCGGAAGGAGGAAGTTCGAGACTCCAAAAGAAATTGGTGAGGTCGATGGTGGCAGCCCACAGTGTGCCGGGGGGGAATTTGAAATGGTGTGGGAGATTTGGGGAAGGGAGGGGAGGTGGAATGGTGGAGGGTTGGAGAATGCGTTCGCCCATCGCAAATCGGCAATAAAGCTGACTTTACTGCTGTTTTTGGGGTGGATAAAAGAGGCCATGTTGGAGGAGGGGTGGAAGTCCCCGAAGATCTTGGCAGGGGAAGAAGGAACTTGTCCCGTGCCAAAGAGTGGAGAAGGACAAAAGTGAGTGGGGAGGGCCGTCGCTGAAGAGACGGTGGTGGTGGATGGTAGAGGAGGGTGTGGATGAGGCTGGGGGGGACAACAGTGTCCCAAATATGGGTCGGGATGGGATAGGAGCCGCGTTGTCCAAGCCCGCGTTCTGCAAGTTCTTGTGAGGGGGGAGCACAGGTGGCATTGTTGTAATATTTCAGGGTGAGTATAAAGCCAGTTGAGGGAGAGGACGGAGAGAGGAGAGAGATAAGGCGACCCATGGTAAGGTGCAGAAGCGATGCAGTTTGGAGATCTAGGAGGACATTGAACATGATCCGGAGTATATGGTACATACACTTCCTGGATATTGGATGGGGGAGGTTAAGTTTTGACAAACGACCGGCGAGGCCCCACAGCGTATTGCGGGAGGGGGATGGTCGTTCTCGTCTCCTTGACTTTTCGGGAGGCGGCGAAGGGTAGACGTCGTGGGGATGCAGCCGGCTGGGTAGTGAGTGCGGTGGTGGGCAATTGCCATTCGGGAGAGGGGGCGCGGGCCTAATATCTTGGAAGGAAGAGTTGTTGAAGGGGTGAGCAGCCATGATTGCGTGCGGGGGGCTGGTGCGGCCGGGTAGAAGCGTAGGCCGAGCGGAAGCGCCAGGTTGTCCCATGTGAGGGTGGACAGTGCACCAAGGTTGTGGGCTGGTACTTGTCCTGCTGGGGGAAGACGTCCCAGGCCGCGTGACCACGCCCAAGGTGTCAGTTGCCGGCGGATAGGTGTTGGAAAAGGGCAGTTGGCTGAGGACACTGGCCCGGGGTTGGGCCTGAATGTCACCTCAGAGAATCCATTTTTTGTTCGGAAAGTGTAGCTTTTGCTTGGAAAGGTTCAGGGAGGTGTGTGGGGTTTGTCTTTTGTGCAGTCAGGACCAGAGAGGCCCCTTTTTGCCATGTTGTGGTGGTGTTTTAGGGAAGGAAAACCCCAGAAAAATTTTTGGGTTTAGGAGGAATGGGGAGAAAGTGCACCCAAGTCCCCGGGGGAACACATGGGACAAGGGGAGGGGTATGGCAAATGGCGCAGGAATGTTGGGGGGGAAGGTGTGAAATGGGAAGGGAGTTTTTTTTGCAACAGTGGTCGGTAAATTTCCACTGAGTGTGGAGAATGTCACTGATGCGGAAGTGAAAGGAGGGGGGCATTTGGCAGTGAAATGGGGAAGGGGGTGTGGGTGAGAAATTTGGATGATGAAAGATTTGTGGGTGAATGTTGGGTCGCTGGGTGTGGATGTGCTGTAAAATGATTTTGTTGGGGAAGGAAAAGCAAGGCATCGTGTAAGGACAACACTAGCCCAGGAGTGCAGTGACAGGAGGGGGGCCAGGAGGGGAGAGAGGAGAGAGGGAATTCACCTGCCAAGAGCTGGTGAAGGTGAACAGCAGCAGAACCAATTTTATGATCATCATCTTCTTGTCAAATTTCGTCTGCAAGTCAAACAGCCAGCTAGTAGTGTTCTGATCTCGAACTGGACAGCAGGTTTTTTGTTTTGGAACTTGAACTTCCAACTTGATCATCTGCTCCAGGTGTTCATGAACGGTATCATCCATTCTTCAACTTCAGGATAACCTTTCCAGACGTACTCCAGGACTTTGGTGTACTTGGTGTACTTCCTTTCGTGAAAAAATACACTGCAGAACAGGGGATGGACAGTGCCAATACCTAATTTACTGTCGCGGATCTGGCGATCGGGGATCGTAGGGTCTTTTGAAGCGCAGGCGTCTCAATGCACGCGACTCTGGGCGGATATATACCAATGCTTTCGAAATTACCAGCCCCTCGACAAGGAAGGTGACCACCTCCTTTGCTGCCGCAGGAATAACTTCGCAGCCCGCCAACAACGCTGTTCAGGACGCGCTATTTCAAACCTTGTCCAACAGCGGTCAACGGTGCAGAAGAGGTTTGCCTACCAACAGCCCGGGATAGCCACCTTCGCCCAGCGGACCTCCTCCTGGAATGTTGGTCGAAGGGAGACGACGGCGCTGGACGTCACCGTCTGCCACAGATGGCAGGCAACGGAACACACGGCAACCCGCGAACGCTGGAGATCCTTCCCGAAGAGAAGAGGAGGGCCAAGAGGCAGAAATACAAACATCCCATGCCAGCAAGCAGGCTGGGGGCTTTACGCCTTCGCCCTCGGGACGTGGGGGGGCATGGGACTCGAGACGGCCAAAACACCGAGCAGGGTGGCGAAACGTGCCTCCTCCTGGCAACAGGGAGCCGAACGAGAACAAAGGAGGCGGAGATTTACCAGAACGTCGCTATTGCCCTACTACGAGAAGTTTTCCATCTCCTACAGCCCAAACACATACTCGATAAAAAAAAAGAAAAAGAAGAAGAAGAAGAGCGAGGAAGCCACAACCACACACACACACACACACACACACACACACACACACACACACACACACACACACAACACACACACACCCACGACCCACCGCCACACTCCCTTCCACGCCTCGCACCGCCTGCCCCTTACCCTCCTCCTCACGAACTCCAGGACCGCCATGTGCCCCTTCCCCTTCCCCGCGCAGCATATTGAAGGTGGGCCTAGCCCATTTCCTCCCGCCGTACTTTGCACGCCGTACTTTACCCCAGCTGTAAATTACCATAACCGCCTGTGGACCCTCAAAATCCAGTAGGCTGCGCCACTGGTCGGTGGATTCGGTTCGCCCCACCACCGTTCCTTCGAAATTACTGTGACTAACCAGGGGGGCGGACGGACGGACGGAAGAAGGCTGGTGAAAAAAGCGAAGGTCCGGACGGACGGCTGACCTTGTGGGCTTTGTCCGGACGGCTGAAGAAAAGCACTTGGTCTAGCTAGCCGGCTGGCCGGCTGGCCGGCCGGTCTTTGGAAGCGCAGGTCTCAGTGCACGCGACTCTGGGCGGATATAGCCAATGCACTTTCTGAGTGTCTTTTTTTTTCGTTCTCCGCATAACATGTCCTTTAAAGCCCCGGGGTCGGGTAAAGCATTATTATTTACCTGGGGTATCTGAAGTTTCAAGACATTGTTCACGAAGAGGACAACAAAAAAAAAAGAGGCGATGGATGACGCCTGGGAAGCTGCGCTGAAGTGCAGGTGGGGTAAGGAGTACCAACCCCCGGAAAACGGCGCCGCCAACGAGAAGACGCTGGGGGATAACCAAAGTGCGCCGAGAGGAGCGCCGGCGCTACGAAGAGGCCACAGGCGGCAGCTGCAAAGGAGGGTCCACCGCCCTCAACGGCCCGCCCCATCCAGGTCACCCCATCACCCCGTCACCCGCATCGACCCGGCCTGGCCGGAGATATCGCCACCCAAGCCCCCAGAATCCCCACCGACCCGGCCAAGGCCGGAATCCCGAAGCCCCAGCCCCCGACTCCTCCCTCGACCCGGCTCTGGCCGGAGACCCCGCAGCCCAAGCCCCAGGCCAAGCCACGACATCCCCCCCGACCCGGCCCCGGCCGGAACCCAGCAGCTCAAGCCCAGCCCATGCCCATGACAGCCCCCCCGACCCGGTTGGGAGGACCGCGCAGAAGCCCATCCCCCTCAAAGCATCAAGTCCTCAAAAGAGCATGATGGACATGGACATGACTCCAAGAAGCAGGCTGGAGATGGAGATGAACAGAAAAGCAAGCTGGACATGGACATGGCGCTGCTACAGCTTCATCAACAGCAAGCTGCAACAGATGCAGCAGTTTGCAGCAAATGCTGCACAACCAAACCAGACTCCTGCGGCCCACCCCCTTCGACATTGCACAAGGAAGCCCAGCCACCTCCTCCATATTCCCCACCCAGAGCATCGACCAGGTCGACATCAACCACCTCATCATCACCTTCATCAGCATCATCATCAATGCAGCCAGGATAAAGGGCCCCACAAGAGAAGGTGCCCACATCGACATCACCGGCATCGCCCCCTAAAAGGTACCCGAACACCACCACTCTCCACATTGCTGTCGCTACCTCATTGCGCATGCAGCCACCCCCCCCCTCCCATCAGAAGCTGGAATCCCACAACTGGGGGGAGACACCCCCATTCTTTGGCAGAACTGGAAGCATCCTGAAAAGGAATTTTTTGATCATGATGGCCCATTCTTGGTTGAAACAGAAAAGCATCCTGAAAAGGATTTGGATGACCCTGATGCATCATTTGCCCCCACCTGGACTACCTGTGGTACACATACCCACTCAGCCCACAGGCCCTGGAGGGTTCAGCACCATGGTCAGCCCCCCTCCCCCCAAACCTGTGCGAAGCCCAGCTGACAGACTGGGACCCCCCCCCTTCCAAATGGTCGGGACTGGAAAGCCCAAAGCGAATACAGCTGAAGTTGGGGAATCGGGGAGCTCGTTTGGATTGGTATTGCCCAAAGCGGCACAGCTGGAGAGGAGACCCCCAAGCTCGGTCGGTGGGGAGGTTTGGCCAAGGCCAGCCCCCCCCCGCCAGCAGGGAGGAGACCCCCAACGCCCCAACCCCCCGAAGGGGAACAGAGGACCCCACAGAGATGGAAGCGAGGCACCCTGCCCCCCTGGCCCCCCTGCCTGCACCCCTGTGTGACCTGGCCCACGAAAGGGTACCCGGATGGAACAACACGGCCCCTTTCCGCATCTTTGCAGCAGCTCCGCCTCGGCCTCCCTATGCTTGGGTGGTACTCAGTGGAGTACGGCTCCACGTTGCTCGGTGGCTGGTGGAACAGCCGCCTGGGCTGTGGCAGGAAACGGTGCCGGCCCCTCCCCCAAGCCCTGAGGAAGGCCCACCTGACCCCCCGAGCGCAGAACACCGCCCTTGCGGGCGGACCCCCGGGAGGAACTGCGGGGCCAAATTCTTGGCTCGGAGGAGGGCAGGCGGCGGGCAGGGGGAGAGACCCTGACCGAACGGGTGGCCCGCACCCTGCGCCTCCTCATCGAGCGGTGGGTATTCCGCGACGGAGTTGGATTTCTTCCACCGCCACCGCATGTGGGGCGCCCCCCTGGAGAGCGCAAGGGTGCCAGTCGAAGCACCGCCTCCCTCGCCTTGCCTGCGCCGCATCCCGACCAAGAGGGAGGGCCATCCGCCTCGCTCAGGCGCTCCACGCCCAGCGCCCAGGTCATCTCCGGGAGGAGGGCCTCCAGTGGTCGCCCCCCCCGCGCGGCCGAAACGGCCGCCCCCAGCTGCCCCCCACTCCCCCATCGCCGCCACGACCCCGGGCCGGACCCACCAACCGTCTCGCCCCCTACCCCGGTGGTGTGCACAGCAGCTTGGCCGGATATCCCCGACCTCCCTCGGCCCTGGCTGCACCAAGTGTGCTGCCTGCGATGCACGTGGACGGATATAGAGGTGCTCTACCGCCGCCAGAACAATGCAGCGTCGACTCGTGTACCCTACGTGTCTTGTGCCGCGCCGTCCTCCCGGGGGCGGGGGAGAAATCTGCTGACGTGTGGTGACATTGAGGCCAACCCCGGACCCTGGTGTCTTCCAGGACTGGACTCTGGAGACATCCTGCACATCCTACGCAGCCTCCAAATGAGTGACCTGTTCCTCATACGGCTCACCGACATGCCCCTGCCGGGCCCTGACGGGGGACGACCGCCGCTGCTGCTGCCCGCCTGCTACTACGTCCGGTGCACCCTCGGCGGGTCCCACACTACCAGTGCCACTGGTCGCGCGTCAACCGACAATCCGCGTGACCCGCGAGACGTCCCGCTGTCGCAACTCCCTGCTGCCGTCTCGCCGCTGCAACGTCTGCAAGGCCTTGGCAGGCAGGGGATCCCTGCTAACATGCGGCGACATCCACCTCCACCCCGGACCTTTGGCCTCTTCGGCGACACGCAGCCCCCATACCTCGCCCCCACACCCACTGCACATCGGGCAAGTGTCCTTCAGGACAGGTCGCGGGAGTCTTCTGACCTGCGGCGACATCGAGAGCAACCCTGGACCCTCAGGTGACCGGCAGGCACCCACCGTCGGCAAGAAGCGCAGCGCAGCACCGCCCATTCCCAGGAACGCCCCGCCGGCCGAGTCTATCCCGGACCTGGCACACCCCGGCGACGACGTGCCGGCGACCATGGTCATCGATCGCAACGGCAATGGCTCGGACCTCCGACAGATCAACACCCCGCGCCTCATTATTCCACCGCAGCCGGCCAATCTGCAGGATATCCTCCTCTGCCGCGCCAACACTGTCCTCCACGTCCCGGCTGCGAACCAGCGTGATGTGACGGAGACCATGGCCGACGTTATCACCGAGTACGTCACCAAACCAAACGGTGACAGTCTCTTTGCCGTCATGGCCTTCCCCAAGCTGGTCCTGCGCACTGTCCCGAGCAGTGGCCGGGAAGCAGCAGAGGACGTTTCCACAGCCATCTCCAGGCGCATCCAGCTCTTCTGGCAGGGCCAATACCTGGCACTGATCAAAGAGCTCCGGTCGGCCACGAATCTGCCTGCCTCCTCCGTGGAGACACGCACTGCCAAAAAAGCGCGGGTCCAACCCTCGTCAGTGCCCGACGCCGTCCTCCGCCGCGCCCGCACGCTGGTGGGAGAAGGAGCCCCAGCCAAGGCCCTGCAGGTCCTACTGTCCGAGGGAACGCAGCGCTCCAGTGACCCCGCAGTGTGGGCCAAGCTGCAGGACTTACACCCAACGGGTCGGCCGGTCAACCCCAATGACCTGCCCGGGAAGCTACCGCTGTTCCCGGACGGTCAACGCATTCGTTGGGAGGAGCTCCTGCGCGAGGCTATCCTCCGCTTATCACGCACGTCATCCCCCGGCCCCTCCGGTCTGCGCCCCTGTCACCTGCAAGACGCTGTCCACCGCCCTGGTCATGGCGCACGCCTTCTGACAGCACTGGGCCTGCTGGCCGCAGCATGGGTGGAGGGCAATCTGCCTCCGGATCACGCCCCCAGTTGGTGCTCCGCCAACCGGACACCCCTACGCAAAAAGATGACGGGGTGAGGCCGATCGCAGTGGGTGAAACCCTCCGCCGCTTTGTGGGGAAGGCGCTCCTTCACACCGGAGCCGCCAAGGATCAAGTTGCCCGGGTGGGCCCCCTTCAAGTCGGGGTGGGAGTCTCCAACGCGGCTGAATCCGTTCGCCACCACGGCCCAAAATCTGGTCAGGAAGCTAGACCCCATGGGCAACTGGGCGGTCTTACAGGTTGATTTGAAGAATGCCTTCAATACCCTTGACCGCACGGTTTTGCTCCAAGAAGCGCAAACGCGCACACCCGCGCTGTTCAACTACCTGCGGTTTGCGTATGGCCAACCGGCGCACTTGTTCAGCGACGGACGGGTTCTCTCGTCCACCAGGGGCACGCACCAAGGCTGCCCTTTGGGTCCGATTGGCTTCGCAGTGGGTCTCCAAACCATAGTCGAAACAATTGGACAACAAACGGAACTGCTGTGGTCGTCCTGGTACCTCGACGACGGGTTACTGACCGGTGAACCTTTGGTGTTGCAGAAGTGCCTGGACTTTCTACGCGTGGAAGGCGAACGCACGGGGGTGCAACTGAATTTGGCCAAATGCGTGGCTTGGGGCCCTGCCGCAGCCCGCATTCCAAGGCGAGAGCACCTCCAGTTGGTACCCTGGACCGAGGACTCCGGCATCACTGTCCTCGGCTGCCCAGTCGACTTCCCAACCACCACCGGCCACGCGGCGGCTGCCTGGGCGGAAGCCACGAGCCGAAATGAGAAAGCTACTGACTTGGTCACCTCAGTATCCGATCCACAGCTTGCGCACCACTTGCTCCGGTCCTGCCTGGATGGGTGCAAGGTAAACCACCTCCTACGCGCTTCAGACTTCTATGAGGCCCAAGGAGAAGTAGCTCGGTGCGGAGAAACCATCTTCGGCGCCTTTGAAGACATCCTTGGCCAAGCGCTCAGCGCGGACCAACGACAGCAGGCAGCCCTTCCCCTCTCCAACGGAGGATGCGGTCTTCGCATCCCCGCCGCCTGTCAGGGTGCGGCCTGCCCGCGGCTCTATGCCAATACTACACCCACGGGCACAAGAAGGTCGCCTGCCCTGCATACGTCGCAGCCCCGTCCGAACGCGTTTGTCAGCAACCCGCCAACGACCTCTCTTCAGCGTTGGGCCCCCAGCACCCCGAAAGCCAACGGCTACTAACTACCGCGTCCTTCGCCTCAGCCTCGGGTAATGACACCTCGCAGCGATGGTGGCAAACCCAGCTGTCCCGGACCACGGTGGACGGTCTGCTGAGCCGGATCCCTCCAAGAGACCAAGCCCAGCTGATGGAGCAAGCGCATGGCATCGGTCACGGATGGATGGTCGTGGCACCCCACGAGGCTCTGCACACCACAATTGAGGCGGCCGATTACGGCCTGGGGCTGAGATGGTGGTTGGGCCTCCCCCTTGCTGACGCCAACGGGACATGTACAGGCTGCCAGAATGACACGGATGTATATGGTGACCATGAGATTTGCTGTATCCGGAACAATTTCACCAACAGGCACAATGCCGTCCAGCACGCTTTGTTTAACCTCTTGTCCACAAACGGTCAAAGTGTACAGCGCGAAGTTCAGGTGCCCAATCAACCGGACACCTCGCTCCGTCCAGCCGACCTGTTGCTCGCCACCTGGCAAGATGGCAAGCCCACAGCCGTCGACCTCACCGTTGCGCATGGCTGGCAATCTACGGAGAGAAGCGGGACCCGGGAACGCTGGAGGACCTTCCTTAAGCGCCGGGAGCAAGCGAAACATGCCAAGTACGACA
>CAAHFI010555664.1:0-11916 GCA_900893395.1 Euglena gracilis
ATATTTTCCGCCGGGGCTGTTTCAGCACCTTTCGGTCCTGTGTGCCGATCTGGGGTTTCCGACACTGACGCAGGAGAAACCTCCTGGTCGGTTAGCTGCCGGCATTCTCGGCGGTCGGAGGCGGTTTTCCGCGTTCTCCGAAACCCCAGAAGTCAACAATATAGACTTCTTTGCAAAACTGGCATTCCAGTTTGAATCTCTGAGGGTAGGCGAGGTCCACGTCCAGCACCTTGAACAGCGTGCCATACATGCTGTTCAAGAATACTTGGAGGTTGCGTGTGAACATTACCGCGGCCTGCGCCTGGAGTTTCATTTTCCGTTCGTTGCCAGTCTCTCCTATACGGGGGAGAAGGCGGCGAGGCCGCACACCTGGTCCTCGTCGCATTACTGAATCTCCTTCCCCCCTCTTCTTTCGCGAATGGGATTATTCTCATGACCCTGTATATAGCACGATAGTGCACAGACTGCGCAATGGCGAGTTTGTACATAATTATGCCATCTCACCTTTACAGTTGGTTTACCGCGATGATGCGGGATATAAATATTGTATGCACCGTGACTTGGTTGATGAAGTACTTCTGTGTTACCACAACCAAGGGCACCCTGTGGTCCCCAAACTTCTTACATTGGTGGGTTGCAGGTACTGTGCAACCCTGAAAGAAAAAGATTTGCATTCTCGCTGCTTGCAAATTTCGCAACGGTGCAAAAATTTGTCAAGCTGTGAAACCGCGCAGAGGTACCCCCCTGGTACGCTTGACTTTTTCCCCGTACCCCCTGACATTTTTACGTCCCTCTGAATGGATTTTCTCGAATTAGAAAGTGGCAAAGGAACAGACGGCAAAATTTACGATTATGTTTTTGTTGTCGTCTGTGGTTTGAGTGGTTACACAGTAGCCATTCCATGCCAAAAGGCAGGGTGGACCGCACAAAATTTAGTGCAGATATTTATGGAGAAGTGTATCTGCCTAATGGGCTTACCGAATGAGATTGTCAGTGATCAAGATCACTTGATCTCCTCTCGATTCTTCACAACCCTATGCGTTTTACTGGGAATCGAACAGCATTTTTCCATTATATATCGCCCGAAGGGCAATGGCCGCGCCGAGACAGGAGTGAAAGCTGTTGTAAATATGCTCCGCCTTTCACTGGCTGACTCGCGCCAGGCCTGGGTCCAGGTTTTGCCATGGTCCCTCTTCTATGTAAACACCCTACCGGGTTTAGTTTTGCCGCACATCACCATATAAAATTGTTTTTGGGCGAGACCCGCCGGCAATTGGCGATATACCCTCAGAGTGATGTGCTCGAAGTAGCGTAACTTGTGAGACATGGTTCTCAGAAGTAGAGTCTCTTAGAACCACTGTTCAGAAGCATATTACTGATATCCATTCTCAAAAGAGAAATACATTTTTGCAAGAATTCAAACCACCTGGCTATAGTGCAGGTGATCGCGTATGGGTTCGGAATAGCCGAATCCGTATGCAGGCTTCCAAGCTAGACCCCCTGGAACTGCCCAACGGGATGGAGAATGTTCATATGGATGACTTCAAGCCATACCTTTCCCCGCCTAATGGCAAAGCACTACCGTGCCTTTATTTCAAGCCCCGTTCAAAGTTACCCGAAACGGATTATTCTGTGGTCGACAAAATTATCGATCACAAAATTGATCGGGGAAAGGCTATGGGCCAGATGGGTACACCTGGGAGCCAGCCTCCAGTTTTGTCGGTTATGTCAAACAGGACTGGAAGCTGTGGAATAAAAGAAATAACATAGACATTTCTGTGAATAATTTCTGAAATCGGGCTACAGGCCTTTCATCCCCTCTCTTTGCGTTTTTCTCCAAACCTCAATTCATTTCTTTTCTTTTTCTACAGCTCATCAAAGCAACGTTTTTTTTGTTTTTGGTCCCCGGACCGATGCAAGAGCCAGGGCGCGGCCCAGGGCCGCCCCTATAGAGTATGCCATACCTTCCTACCCCCCCCCTTAAAATGGTTCAAGCACAAATGCCATACCCCTCTCAGTCACATATGTCAGCCCCCTCTCAGGCACAAATTACGCCCCTCTCACAGGAGCAACAGCAACCTGTCGCTCATGCGGCCCCCGTACCAATGGGTGCTGCATATGCGGCACAGCCTCAACAAACATACAAAGTTCCAATGGAACAACAACAACAGTACGCGAGGCAGGAGCAGGCACCTCCAATGGAGCAGGCACATTACGCCCTGCCTGGCCCCTCGCCTCCAATCCTGTTTACACCACAATATTATATCTCTCAACAACCCCAAACCCAACCCTTACGCTTATGCGATCCCTGCGACGCATGAGACGCCCGAGACAGCACCAACAGTGCCACACCCCCCACTCACTGCAGAGTTGGTGAATCTCGCAGAGAAAACCCTGTGAACGGCCTTACGTGCCAGCAACCTAGAAAGGGTTGACCCATCTTTACAGGTGCTGTGGGATACCCACTGTCGTCAAATTCTGGGCCTGGCCAATAGGCCTATTGCACAATGGTGCGCATGCGGCCAGACTTTGATGACAGGTAAAGTGTATTTCATGCCTGGGGAATATCCCCCTGAAGTTAGCATGCGTACACTGGGTATTCAGGTGCCGACGATGCCGCGGATACGCCATCAGGCAGGTGCATTCACCGAATACATGCGTTAACAGAGCCCCTCGCTGGAGGAAAGCCAGGCAGGTGACTACTCATCTCGAACAGTGCAACCGTCGCGAATTTTTCGCGTCACCCAGTCCCCACGTCGTACGTCGAGGCCACCTCCACCCGAATATCGGGAACCCCCAACGCAATATGCGTCTGAACCAACGACGCAAACCTTCAACGGCAATACCACAATATCAATTTCATGCCCATCTGGTATCTGGTGGCTGGAAGTAATCTGCCCCCACAACGGGATCAGCCGGTGGCTCAGCAGCCTATCTCCTAGGCTGAGGATGTGGAGCAGGCCGAGGCCGAAGGCCGTATGGCTGCGGAAGAGGAAGTGCCAATGGCGCATGAACCTCTTCCAGAACCACCCTTCACATCACCCCAGCAGGCCATCCAGTACTACCAATCCCTGGAACAGCTCCAGGGCCCACAGTCTGCAGAACGTAGATATGCGTCACAGCCGTACAGGCCAGCAGATCTGGGAAAACGAGGTAGCCCAGAATCTTCATCCCCATTGGGGAGACCAAAACCCCCAGCCCCAGCCAGACAGGCTACCCGGCACAGCAACGTCGGGCATCGGGTGGCCAACAGGCTGCACCCCCTCCCATGCCTGTACTGTATGCTGCGCCGGCTAAGCCAGCGCCGGTGGCGCAACCGCCCATTCCAGTGCCAGAGCCGCGCCGGCAGCTCTAACAACGCCAACGGCGCCACAGCCAGTAGCAGCGCCAACAGCGACACAGCCTGTAGCAGCACCCACGGCGTCACCACCGCCACCTCAGGAGACACCGGTAGCGTCCAGGCCAACAGGCCACCACTGAGGTACTGCCTGTTCCTGTACCCACACAACAGGAGATCGAACAGATCGAATTGGGTCATGGAGCCCTTAGGATAGAAATCGAGCACGAAGCTGCTGAGCGTGCACGCATCCCGAAAAGTCTGGATGACACCCGTGAACGTGCACGCAACCCTACCTATATCGATCCGCCTAGAGCCGAACCCCTCCCTATCAACAGTCCACCACTTCTGGCGGACATGCAGGATCAACCTGCACCATACCCAGCAGCCAAAATGACTTATGCTCCACAGGAATTGCTTGGAAAAACAAGCGATATGAATCCTGCCTTTATAGGCCCCCTTTTTGCAGCTAACCTCTGTCCTCATGCTTGGAAACAAGCTAGAGAAGAGACAGCTCGATGGGAAGCCCGATCGGGCAAGGGTGAAGCCAAAAGTGCTCCCAAACGAGCACCCAGTGCAGGCCAAAAAGGCCAAGGCAAAGGCCAGAAAGGCCAATTCCAGAACGTCTATGAGGACGACATGGAAGCTCTATTCGAGCACATCCAAAGCATTCATGACCTCGCATTCGAGGCTATGAGAAAGTTCCAAAGCGAACTTTCCCTCCCGAACCTGGTCGCATCCCCTGTCGTCACCGTGACCAGACAGCTCTATACGGAGCGTAACCGTGAGTTCCACCGTGACGGAACTCTGTATGCCTACGAGGACAACGTAATCCTCGGTCCGATACTGGACAACCTGCCGGGATTCTGGCATGTTTGGTTCTGGGCGGGATACCCCACCCAAAATTTTGGAAGGTTCCTCAACTCTTGTGGTTATCCTTACCTGAATTGTGGTCGGTAAGACCGATACAACACAGGTAAAGACCTGCCGCGGCAGTTATTCGACTACTTTCGCAGTGTAGGCCCAAACGGCCTGGAGTGGGAAGTCTGCCCACTGCCTGAAAATATTGCCTAACTGGCAGAAAACATGTTCTGCAACAACTTGCAAGTCTTTTAACACTGGCAATATGCCTATCACTTTGAAGTGGTCGATATTGACCTCTGCTTCCCCCAGACGTATATCGTCGGATGCTCCCACTGTCACGAAAAGTTTGCAGTGAACTTCTAGGGATTCGGAGTACGCAGTACTCAACCGTAAATCTCCCCGGACTATGTCCCAATCAGACCTAGTTTCGAGAAGGAAACCATAGACGATTATGTCAAACGCCGTTTCGGCGATACTCGGGAGAGCGTTGTTCCAGCCGTTTTTCCAAGGCAGCAAACGAATCGAGTTTGGCATGGCCCTCCGCCTCCTTCGCTTCAATCACAGGATGGTTGAAGAAGAACGGAAACCGTGGGATCTTTTCCGATTACGGAAACGACAGGTGCCAAAGGCATCTCGCCCAAAGCCGCAACCGGCTGCGGAAGTTCCGCCATCGGAATCCTCAACTCAGCCGCAACCGGCAACATCAGTTACAGCTCAGCGCAAAAGGCAACGCCAGTCCCCCAGGGAATACCTGGTGAAACGCCACCACCCGTCTTCGGGCGCGGTACGTGTTATCTTGGTTCAAGCCTATCGGCTACAGCAGAACCTTTTGTCCCCAAGGGACAACCGGAGAGTCAATCTTCTGTCGCCAGTTCTTCTCCACGGCCCGCTACTGCGGCACCCACAAGCGTGACTGCCAAACAAGAGCTGCACCTACCGCTATAGCGGAACAACCAGCAGCCCCTGCCGCATCACCGGAAAAGGTGGAAGGCAGTGAGGAGATTGATGGAGAGAGGGGTGATGACCGCATGGAAGGATTGGAGGACATATGTGATGAACCACAGCAATCGGTTCTTCCACCAGTCCCAAAATGGATCCAGAACACCCCTCCCGCTTGAAGGAGATATCAGCTCAGGGACTGAATCTCCTACGTCTGAGGCTGAACGGCCACCGGTACCTCCGGTACCACCCCTCTCCTTACCTGCAGTGCCAATGGCACCAACCCCGACAGAACCTGCCGCAGCACCAACAATACCGACGGGGTGTTTTCGGTGGTGTGTTACAGGGTCTGACCGCGGCGATTTCCGCAGTGTCAGCAGTGCTGACACCTCGCGGTTAACCGGCCTCAACCAGTCCCGAAACCCAAAGGGTTACGATTGCAGACAGCAGCTCAACAGCCGTACAGGCTACTGCTGCAACTCCAATGGAGTTGGATGTCCCAGCAGCGAAACCAGCTGCACCTACACCGCTAACGGCGGAAATGCCTCCACCTCCTGCCCAATCGGCAGCAAAAGCACGCCGATATGGCAAGAATTCAACGCCGAAGGCTAAACCCCCAGCCAAAGGCTGCAGGCCCGCTGAAAGTCGGCGAGATGATGAGCCACCACCTCCTGGTGGAGATGGCTCTGGAGCAGGCCAAAGGCCAACCATCCCCTTGCAAAGCTATTCAGCTGCAGTTTCCTCAAGCGCTAAGCCCAAACTCACAACCTGACCGATTCGGTCGAACGTCCCTCACGAGGCCAATGAGCCATTTTGGACGGAGGACGTACTGTCCAGAGTAGACTCCCTCCAAACTCGCCAGGCTAGGATCAATATGATCCGTAACAGTAGTGATCCAAGGCTGAACAAGTGGAACAAGGCCTTGTAGTGTACGTCCAAAGCTTTCCCTTTTCCCCTTTTTGGGACTTTCTGAAAATGCCTTTCACTTTCGCCTTCATGTGCGGCCAACTTATGGTAGGGAAAAGTCTTTGGAGTAACAAAAAGTGGTTTTCCCTTTTGATTCCCAATTCACCAAGAAGCAAAGCACAAAGGAAAGACTTCTGAAAGTCTCTTCTGAAGTCAAACTCGATTGTTCTGAGGGGTTTTCCCACTGACAAAACATATGGTCAAACTTGGAAGTGATGACAGTACAGAATACCACCTGTGGGGGAAGGAGAGAAATGTGCTGACGTGTCCAGGGGGAGATCACAGAAGGGTCTGCCACGATCTTACCAGCTGTGGCTTCCACAGCTGGTGCGACCGTCACAGAACCCACTCTGCAGATATCCTACAGAGCTGGGACGTGCCTGGTACACATCCCCCTCCCAGGGCTACGCCCGATTTCCTTCATCGACCAGGGTTTCCCAGGTTCAGTAAGGATATCTGACGCCTCCCCAGGTTGGGTTCACTTCTCCCTTAGGTGTCTCTCCTTTCCGCACAGTGGCATCCACCCAAAGCCCAAAAACGCCCAAAAGGTTAGCCGCGTTTCGCGGTTACATATTAGCTGTTTCGGCTGAGGTGGGGTGTGAAAAAGCCCACTGTGGGAAACGGGGCTTGGCAGCTTTCCTGACAAAGTGTCCCGTCCACCCACTTTGGGTGTGCCAAAGGCACTCGGGGTTAGTCAAGCGATTTGCTGAAAACCCGAGGGGAGAGCTGTGGAAGGGGTGGCAGGCTCCTATCCTGGTCATATCCAGATAGGGCTCCTAGGCGGTCATATCCGCACTAGGAAACAAAAGCCTACTTACAAAACCGACTGTTGGCGACATCTTTGCGGGGTAGGGGGAACGTAGGGAGGAGAGTGGTGGCTGGCTTATGCTAGAACAGAATTTTTGCTGTCTGGCAGCCTTATGCGGCTTTATTGGCCGAAAAGTGACAAGTTATCCTATTATTACGGCGTGCGCACTGTGTGCTGTGTGTCACTTAGCGGCTTGCCAGGTTTCCCGGCTGCCAAGGTCTTCACACAACAGCAGCTCCTTCACGACGTGATAAGAGGCACTTACCTCCTGCAGACGGTTTCCGTCCACACGGCCACTGGCGGGGTGGGGTGGAGGGGGACATCGGATGCTTCCATCCAGAGCTGGCGTTGGTGAGATAGCCTGGGTTTATCCCAGGGCTGTTTAGCGGTTTCCGCTACCAGTGTGGGATTATCCGGCCCTCTGCAGGCTCCAGGAAGGTGATTACCTTGCATGGGCCTGGTAATGCCGTTTCGTCGTTACATCCTTTCCAGCCGCCAGTAATCATGGCGGGAGTCCAAGTGAACTTCCACAAGAACCATCTGGAACTGTTGTGGTGGTGGCCTGTCTACGAGCCAGGTTTCTGGGGATTCGTATTCGAAGTCAGGTGCCACCCAGTCCCGAACCCATCCTTCCTGGACTGTCTGCCTGGTTGCACTCGCTCTTTCCGCGAGCAACCACTGCAGCTTCTCCAAGAATTTCCTGGGGAGAGTGGCTGGCCAGATGAAGTAGTTCATCCGGGGACGACTGGCTGACACCTGCGGGGCATTCCCCGGGTGAAAGTCAATCGGCACGTAATGCGCACCTTCCGCGCGTACCATATGGGGTCGTAATACGGCCCCAAACCAGTCTTTCCAGGTCATCTCGTGGTTTGTGGCAGGCACCAGCAACCGTTTTGGTCCTGGGTCTTGAACAGGCGGAAAAGTATCTTTTCACTGTCCGCTGTCTCCCAGAGGTAAGGTAATCTCACCCCTGCTTCCTCCGCAGCGAGGCGTATCGCCCAACTGTCGACCTGCCACCCACGGGCCATTCCCGTGTGGCGGTAGTCGTCGAGCTTGAGGTTGGAGTACTTGAACGCTTCCTTGTACTTTTTGTGCAAGGTGGAGTATACCTCCAGTGGCTTCTGGCCGCTTGGCACGATGGTGCGTACTGCGCCTTCCGCAGTTTGCCAGAAGGTACCTCGAAGGCAGTTGACGCAGAGCAGTGGTACACTCGCACCATCTCGCTCTGTGTAGCCGAAACTGTGCTTGTGGTTCCAACTGTCCACGCACTTGGCGCACACCAAGGCAGCACAGTTGGGAACGTATACACCCTTGTGGAACGATTTCCGATCCACCGGATTGCACACGTGGACGAGGGGTAATCCCAAGTCAGGTGCACTGTTGTACATCTTGTGGCATACAGTGCAAAGCCACACAAAACGTTCCTCCGACGTTCTGTCGATGAGGAATTCCTCACCTAAATATTGGGCCAAAGCGCGAGGGGATCTGGATGGTAATAATTCCAGGTCACGTTCTGATCAAAGGACCATTTTCGTCCCTGACAGAACAGTGGCTCGATCCACCGATTCATGCATTGATCTGTCCTCAACTTGTGAGCAATCATCATGTGCCTTTTTTTTAGGTCATGAGTGTCAGGATCATCCTGATTGATTGCGTTCCAGTCGAAGACAACTTCGTCTTCCGAAGGTGTCTCAGTCGCGGAGGCGCGGTATTTTACCTGCCCCTTTGACGGAGGTTTCGGCTGTGAGGTATTCCCATAGCCGGATGATGTGACGTGGGTGAATCCTTGTCCCGGGGTTGATCCCCGAGAAGAGGATGCAGCACCCTGGACGCAAGCACCACCACCGCCTTTCGGTGGGGGCTGGTCACCAGATTTTGGTGAGGGTTTGCAAGGTGCGGCGCCCGCCTTAGTTTTGGCCGGGGCCTTGGGGCTTCCGGTTTCCGGAGCATCCGAGGGCCGCCTTTCGGCGTCACGCTTGCTTGACCAGGTGCGTGGCGACGGCTGTGGCGGGGTCTTTTTCCCGACCCCGAGCGTCGTTGACCTTCAGCAGGGGTTTCCTGAGCTGAGGGTCGCCCTACGCGTTCCTTTTCGGCGCCCGTAGGTTTCCCAGGGGCGGCCGTGTTGACAGTGTGGGTGTAGGCGTGGCCGGCGCACTTTGCGCTTGTTGAGCCTGTGGTGGAGGCATGGACGTCCGTGCGGTCTGTTTTTCAGGCGCCGGTGTCCGTGTGCCTGGACTCCTCCGTGTAGTGATGGAGATCTGAGGTACGGGTTCATCCCGTGTTTCTGTTGGCGCTGCCGGTGTCGATACAGGTTCATCCTGTACTGGAACGGGTGGTGTTGTCTCCACTGCCATTGCTCTGGGTTCGCCCTCCGTCCGTGTCGCTTCCGACACTGGCGGTGGCGCCGCCACTGGGGGAGGTTCATCCTCCACCATGGCTTCGGTGTCAGGTGGTTCTGCCGCCGGCTGGGCAGTTTCCGCCGCAGCTGTGGAAGAGCTGGCCGCAGTGCCACGTCGAGTGACCACTGCGATGAGTGACCGCAAAGAACCAAGTACGCGTCCGCCAAGCGAGGTGCGCCGTTCAGGTCCTTCACCTGAAGTGGGTTCCTCGACTGGCTCCTCTGTCGACGGGGTTTCCCCGGAAACAGGGAGCTTGAGGCGTAATACCTCAGGCGTGTGGGATACCGTCTCCAGCGGGTTTTCCCGCGGAGGGGTCGGTCCGCCTGGCGTACCCAGTGACAATGGTGACAGTGGGACAGGCGTCATTGCACCTGTCGGCGATCCTGGGCACTTCGGCGGTTTCCGCCACGGTGTCCAGCATCACCACAGATAGGCTACGGGTTTCCCGTGCCGGAGGGTCCTCCGGCTGATGTTCATCCTCGGCCATTGGGACCGCTTCGTCCGCTTCCAGAGGGGAATCCTCTGTGTGTATCTGTGCTGCAGAACGCGGGTCTTCCCCGGTTCAGTAGCCCCCTGTGCATCTTAAAAGCTAATACTTTCACTCCTGTCGGAGTTTGGATATGGGGGTGGCCATGTCGGTCTTACCCAGCTTCCGTGTAAGGGCTCTGGATCGTCGTCGCTGATATGGCAGAGGTCTTCCCAGTGCGTTCGGCGATTCCAGCTCATGCCATGCTCTCCTGTGTCTTCCAGGAAAGCTGGCAGCGGCAAGGCATAACGTGGCTGTTTTTCCACGTCTGTTGCGTAGAAAGACTGGAAATATTCCCAGCCCAGGATATTCCCGAACTGGTTTTCCATGTGCATCTCGAGACCGATTTCGGCCCCGTACCAGTCCGGCCGCAGGTTCAGCCTGCGTCGGTCTGAGTCATTCGGCCTGGCGTCCTCCTCGGTGTATCCCGAAGTAACCACTTCCTGTGAATATTCGCACCAGTGGTCACGAATTCCAGGAAATAGATGTACACCTCCAGGACGTAGGTAATCCACGCCCTGTGCCAGTATTGTTGAAGCAGAAATATTTTCCGCCGGGGCTGTTTCAGCACCTTTCGGTCCTGTGTGCCGATCTGGGGTTTCCGACACTGACGCAGGAGAAACCTCCTGGTCGGTTAGCTGCCGGCATTCTCGGCGGTCGGAGGCGGTTTTCCGCGTTCTCCGAAACCCCAGAAGTCAACAATATAGACTTCTTTGCAAAACTGGCATTCCAGTTTGAATCTTTGAGGGTAGGCGAGGTCCACGTCCAGCACCTTGAACAGCGTGCCATACATGCTGTTCAAGAATACTTGGAGGTTGCGTGTGAACATTACCGCGGCCTGTGCCTGGAGTTTCTCCGGCAGGGTGCAATATTTCCACTGGATTCCCAGTGCGCTGACGCAATACATATGGGGGAAGATATGTTTCCCATTGTGAGACGAACGTTTCCTCGTCAGGACATGTTCCTAAGCAGTTCACATACGACTGACCGTTTCGGCCAGTGAAGATGCCGAAGTTCTGGCAGGGATATCCGAACCAGAACCATAGCTCCCCGAAACCGGGCATCCGGTACAGGACGACTTCATTCGAATGAGGGTATCCCTCAAATGATGAAGTTCGGCACTGTACAAAAAATGTTTGCAGTGATCGTACATACGATCCTGCACAACTTTGAGCACCGCTTCCGGTGGTCGGTGGATGACGTTGCCTACACGCGTATACTGGTGGAGATCCTGGTTGATTTTCGGCCGGATCTCATCAAGGTAATCGAACACCTGGGCAACGTCGTAATCCTTCGTATTCAAGGGTTCAACGGCTTTTCCGCCTTTCCCTGCTGGGGGTCCGGCAGATTTCCCGCCTTTGCCTGGAGCTGGCCAAGCGGCTTTTCCGCCTTTGCCAGCTGGGGCTTTCCCACCTTTCCCCTGGCCTTTACCTTTCCCCTTACCCTTGCCTTTCCCCTTACCTTTACCCTTTGTGTTTGACAGCCATTCGAATGTCGCCCAGTAATCTGGATTAATGTATTCCCAGTATTCTGGGTCTTCTGGTGTATACACAGGATCAGTCACGGATTCCCGGCTTGGCGTCCGAGCAAATTCCTGCTGGTTGTCCCCACGATTTCAGTAATCTGGTGCGACCGGGGGTGGTCGGGATTCCCGACGTGCCCGTTCTGCCGTCACATCCGGCACTGGCGAAGCTTCCTCGCCGTGGTCGACGTGCATCGCAACGGGCGGATTTTCCGACCTAGGCGAGCGGCGCTGTGGCTGAGGCGTCAGATTTTTCGGGCCGCGGTCACGCTTGCCGACAGCAGAGCTGGTG
Organism: Euglena gracilis; assembly: GCA_900893395.1. Classification (NCBI taxonomy): domain Eukaryota; phylum Euglenozoa; class Euglenophyceae; order Euglenales; family Euglenaceae; genus Euglena; species Euglena gracilis. The sequence continues at coordinate 11,654 of CAAHFI010555664.1, forward strand.
GGTCGTGCTGCTGGCGCTTCCGCCACAGCAACATCCCGCTGTCGCACTGGTTGACCCGATGGCGATCGAGGGGGAACTCCAGTGAGAGCCGTCACAGCAGCATCATACTGCTCGCGCTCTTCTCTTGTCATTTCCGCCCGGGCGGGGTATCCCTGTCCGGCGGAAACTGGTGGGTTACGTGCGATTTGCCTCTGGATCGCAACAGCGTATTCGTACTGTTGACGGTCCTCCTCGTTATCGAACGGCCGACCAGTCCACGGGTT
>CAAHFI010558238.1:0-20660 GCA_900893395.1 Euglena gracilis
AAATTGCACTGACATGAATCTTCTGGCCTGAATCGTAACCCTAATCTTAATCTTCTAACCCTACTCCTTCAATACCCTAAAAATTCCGACTACTTGAAAATTTTGGTGGCGGTCACTGAGCGAACAAGTACCCTCTCTTCCTCTTCATGGTCTTTGCCGAACGGACATGTCGTGACAATTTAAACCGGAATCTTTGCGGGACAAAAAACTGGTCAAAATGGGGACGAGGGGGGCGCAGGGGAGACACCCCTAGTAAGCCCACCATTGAGGAGGGCTTCAAACATTTTGGACCGCAAAGAAGGAATTTTTTGAGCTCCATTTTCGAGGCGCCTTTTTTGAAACATTGTCCTCAAAAAGAAACCCCAAACGGACGAAACAACCACTTTTGGTTGCAAACAAGACAAAAATCAAAAACTACACAATCAAATCTTTCTGAGTTGGAAGTTTTTGTTGTTGAAGGAGAATAAGGGTGTGGACTTCAAACTCCTGAATGAACCTTGGGCCTCACGTCAGGCGCAAATCTTTGCCTGAACCCCACTCCTTCAACGACAAAAATTTCTGACTTAAACTTTTGGTAGCAGCCCCCATTAAGCCCCCCCCCAGGGGGGTTTGTTTTGCCGCAAATAAAAAAGCTATGTGTGAGAAGCCCGCCCAATGGTGTCATTCAGAAAAAGCAGAAAATTTTGGGTGGAAATCACAATTTTCCAGCAGAATTCCTCCACTTGGACAAAATTTGCCACAATTCTGGGGAAAAAAAGGAGGTGAACAACCAATATTGGTGTAATACACAAATACATACAAAAAACCCACAAAAAATCCACAAATACAAAACAAATTGGGAGAAATACCCCCTCCAAACTGGTTCCGCCGGGAAGCGTTGGGTTTTTTTTGGAAATGCCTTCAGATTTTGGGGGACCCCTGGTTCAAGCCATTCCGTCCCCCAACAACCAAAATGTTCTCAAAAAGTTGGCACCAATTGAAATGAAATACAAATTTCATATCATTTTGAAATTGTTTTTTTTTTAAAAAAATGGATTTGTCGTTGCGTGATTTCATTTGATGGCAGGGCCTTCACATCCCAAAAATGACTGTTGAATTCTCCCAATCTTGATCAGGAATCATTTTCCCCAATTTCCCAAAATTTTCATTTTTTTTCATTTTGGGTGGAAAAATGCTTCGGGAATCACACCCAAGTTTTGTTTGAGAACTTCTTCTGGAACAGCAGTTGGAATATCAATCTTATTTCCCAAGATAAAAATGGCACCTTTGCCAGGTCATCTTGTGTCAGAAGTCCCTGCCATGTTACAACATTTTGAAAATGCCTTTTAACTGAAATTCCATACATCCAATTCTGCCTTTGGCTCCTTAAATCGACTTGGGTCAGCAGCATCAACCAGAAAGACGATGGCATCTGCCTTGGTGTAAATAGTCCTTCCACAGTCGACGTGCCTCCACGTGACCACCAAGATCAAATGTTCGAAGCTTGATGTTTCCCATATTCAACTCCTCCATATCTATGAAACAAAAAAAAATCGTTTTTTTCATTTTTTGAAAAAAAGCATACTGGGATGAACTGTGGGCCTGTGAAGGCCCAATTTGTCTTCTTTCAGCATGTGAAGCAGCGTGTTTTCCCGGCGTTGTCAAGACCCAAAAAAAAATCTTGTGAGGCGGGAAGTTGTATGAATATTTTGCACAAAAAGGAAATCAAACCTTTCCTGTCTTGCTTGATAGCCCAAGGAATTTGAGAACGCCCCAGAACCAATCAAACCATCCACCCATCATTAAGACTGAATTAAGGAATGTCCAGAAACACGCGCTTTTCAAGCGAGGGGGCCAAAACCCTGGGTCTTGCCGAAAATCGGGGGGCCTTATTTTTTTGTGGGGTTTACACAAGGCGCCTGGTTTGTTACAGCTTTGGAAGCAAAGGGGATGCAAGTTGCCTTTCTTAAAAAGTTTTTTTTCCATTTCGGCTGAAGAGGTCTGGACGTCCTGGACCGCAAGTCGGCCAGCCCCTTGGAAATTTTTTTTTCAACAGGAGGCCGACCTGAGCATATGAGAAGCGGGAGGGCGGTGCACCACCGGTTATCGAGGGAGGTTCTTCGGTTGCCTGAAGTTTGTTAACCATGCCGTCAACGGCATTTGATGATAGCATCGAAAATTGCTTTCCGGCGTCAGTTCAGTGTGCCATCACTTGCATTCCTTTGGACCAAAATAAAAATGGAGTGGTCGTTAGTGTGCAAAAAAAAACCTTACAACCCGCCCTTGGCCTCCTATTTATTTGCACCGTCTGTGTCGTTGAGCTAGAGCGCGATCCCCGTGACCCCCCATGACCCGCACCACCCCTTGTTTGTGAAGGAAACACAAAAATTATGCCCCCTCCTGATGGTGTCCCATACCCTGCTCCACGACAGGGTGGGTATGGGACACTATCGAGGGGGGGGGGACACTATCGGGAGGGGGCATGGTATCTTGACTTGGCTATACAACAATCGACTGCCACTAACGGTTTTAGCAGGGGCGCTTAATGCCCTGGTGCCTTCGGTGCCTTGGGGCCCCGGTTACCGTTAGTGGCAGTCGATTGTTGTACAGCCAAGTCAAGATACCATGCCCCCCTCCCATAGTGGGCCGGCCTGTTTTTTTTTTGACGTTGTTTTTTTAATTCTAACAATGTTTTTTTTTAAAAAATACGCCCACACTAGGTTTTGCATGGAAATTTTTTGAATGCACATTTTCAATCATTTTTGGCAACTTTTGGGTAATTTCTGCCAAAAAACTTCCTTCCACAAAAATGAAAAAAAGTCATAAAATTCCATTTTTGTTGCATTTTGGGATGTTTTTTGACCATTTTGGCAGTTTTTGAACCGAGTAGGATTCAAAGTATGGTTTGGGAGTTTCATAACGAGTTTTTTTCAATGAAATTTTCCCTTTTGTTTTTTTTGATGTTTTTTTTTAATTTTTTTTTAAAAAAAACACGTTGTTTTTTTTTAAAAAAAAACAAAAAAAATGCCCACATATGCCCCTCCCGATAGTGTCCCCCCCCTCGATAATCCCGCCGGCGCCCCTGCTAAAACCGTTTGTGCAGTCGATTGTTCTAAAACCTATTTTGCAGGTCCGGACGCTTGTCTTGAACAACGTTCGACAATTAGTAACCCGTGCGGTGGTTTTTTTTGCCATTTTGTGGTTTTTGTCAAGGAACTCTGAAACCGTTAAAAAGTAATGGCGCCCCTTTGAGAACCGTTTTTCAGAAACGGACACCTATCTTGAAAACCGTTTTATTGGGGGTGTTCGGCCCCGAGCGAGAAATTGGTGATGGACTTTTTGGTGGTCGCTAGCGACCATTGGTGATAAGGCTGGTCGCTAGCGACCAGTTGCTAGCGACCACCAATTTTAAGTCCACCCCCTCTAAAAAGGTTTCAAGCCCCCCCCTCCAAAGATTTTTCATTCAAATATGAAGAGAAATGACTCAAAAGCCACCCAAATGCCTTAGAAACCCCATTCGGGGTTTCATTTGCAAAAATTTTGGGTAATATCTTCTTTTTGCGCCAGTTTGTGAAACTTGTCTTTGTCCAGAGTTAAGGAGCACGATTCGGCCATCCTTGCATTGCCACACAAGGGGATTTTTGTTATTTTTGGGGGGGGTCCCCCCCCCCCCCCCATGGAGGAGGCCGTAGGCCGACTAAAGTTTCGCATATCGGGGTTCATTGGGGAGCGCGATTTGGCCCTCCTTTTTTTGCACACACAAGGGAGGTTAGGCAGGGGTGGGGGGGGGAGGTTGGGGCTCCGCCCCTAAAGGAATTTCATGGAGAAACTTCACTGGTGAAGTTCTGGTTGATCCTTTCATGGTTGCAAAAACGAAGAAATGTGTTTCATTTTTCGAAATGTTTCTGAAATATTTCTGAAATGAAATATATTTTCCCAATCTTTCGAAAAGTACCCAATGCTAGTCTGAAAGCCCCCCCATCCCTGGGGTTTTTCGTTGCTGAGGGGGTTGAGCCCCCGTCCCCCCGCGTCACCGCCTGCGTCCCCCCGCGTCCCACCAACAGGGAGGGGCAAAATATGCACCGTGCAGTTTTTGCAGTTTTTTGCAGTTTTCACATTTTGGGTTTTTTGCAGTTTTTTGCAGTTTTTTTGCAGTTTTTTGCAGCTTTTTTTCTGAAAAACTGCATGCGTGCAGTTTTTTTGCAGTTTTTTTTTTGATTTCAGTTTTGAGGAAACCTGAGGTGCTCATTTTTTGGTGCTCTGCGCCTTGTTACGCTGGATTATATTGTTTGAAGGGTGTTTCTCAAGTAATCCCACCAGTTGTCTTGCCCCCAACTGTTTTGCCAACTGCCTTGCCTCTTGACACAACAGAAATTGTTGTAGCCACCATTCCAAAAAACAGATTGTTTCGGTGACAACGCCACAATTTCTCCCCAACCAAAATCGCTCCATCTCCAACTTGTGCATGTGGTGACAGATGTCACAATGCTTATTTTGGCAATCGTGAGCAGATTCAACTAATTATTTTGGGATTCGGGACCAAATCCAAAACTGTTTTTTTTTGTGCAAATTTGGTTGAAGTTGGAGTTTGCGAGATTTCGTGGAGACGCAAAGGAGCACGAGCTCCTGTAGAAGATTGGGCCTTATCCCAAGCATTTTGGCCAAATATCACACAAGCCAAATGCTTCAAAGAAGTCATTCTATTTGCAAGAAATTCCCAGACCATTTGGCAATCCCCTAAAGACAGTATTCAAAGTTTGTGATGGTTGTAGATTTTTTTTTTAGTTTTGTAGGTTTTTTGCATCGTGACATGGGTGAAGTTCACCAGGTGATGGACCGAAAGTTCCAAAACTGAACATCCCATGCAAGAATTAAAGCATACATAGAAACTTTCTACATATGGGTATGTGCATTTTTTCCATATTTAGCTGTTTGACACCTCCGTGGGCATGGCCGTCACAAGCTTTGGTGCAGGAAAACCAGTGTGAACCAGCATCCAAACCAAAACATGACTTGTGTTTCAGTGCATGAAACCCATGTACAGTGTACCTTGATTGATTGCTTTCATTTTTATTGTCATCAGCTCCAAAGCTGTGCAAAAGTTAGATGAAATTGGGGCGTTCTCTTGTGATTACAATTTACGTTGTTTTGCATATGCACACTATTTCAGCTTGTTTATTGTTATTTTTGTTGATGTGCAGTTTTTTGCAGTTTTTTGCAGTTTTTTTGCAGTTTTTTGCAGTTTTTTGCAGTGCAGTTTTTGACCTGCCCGTGTGCAGTTTTGCCCCCCCCTGGCACCAATTGGCTTGGTGTCCTTTTTTTGGAGGCTTTTCTGCAATGTCAGGCATGCTCATGATGAAACGAAGAAGGGGAAGAGGTAAGATGGTTACCCCCCCCCCTTATTGTCCCACCGACCTCCCCCGGGAGGCCCGACACAAGGGGGGGGACAATAAGGGGGTACAAAGGAATTTCATTGGCCAGCCAAAAAAAACCCCCGTCGGAGGTTAGGCAGTACGGGGGGGGGGGGGCTGCGGACCCTCACGATCTCAAGGGGCTGGAGAAAATTTGGGGCAAGGACTGACCAGTGGTGCTCACTTCTTTGAGTCCATTTGGATTGTGAATTAATTCTGTGTTTACAGACCGTTTTTGGAATGATGTCGAAGGTGGTGATAGGTGTGTTTCGCTCTCGAGGTGCCAACCCCGTGAGCACTGTGTGTGGAACCAGACACAATCCCCTGCATTGACCCTAATTGTGGGGCACAGTGCCCTGGCACCGTGCACTGCAGCCCAACATAAGGTTGTTCAGGGAGCCAATTGGCTGTGTGCTGCCATGCACGCTCTGGGCGTGGGGTCGGACAACGCTGGCACCAACCTGCCTTCACCTCCGCCGGGTGGGGGACGGTTGCATGTGCGTTGTGACTTGCTCCACACATTCATGAGAGCAGCGTAGGCTGGGCTGGGCACTGGACTGCAGCGGGTGAAGTGGAATGCGCAGGTGCGCATTCTGATTTGTTCGGTGACTTGCGCTGCAGGGGGGCAGTTTCCTCTGTCAATGAAGGACATGAATTCGTGCCTTGACACCTGCCGTCGCCGAGCCCAGGGTTTTCCATGCTGCTGCAGGTGCCGTGTTTCAGGGTGTGGTCTGATACAGCGACAATTGGTGCCAAGGGTTATTATTTTGGTTAATCTCCCCCTCACACACCCATGTTCAGCCTGCTGAATCCACATCACAGCGGTGCACAACTCGGATTAAAGGCAGACAAACAACCGGCCATACCCAGTGTGTCCTTCAACATCAATGCGCACATTCCCCTTCCCATAGCCTGTGTCCATTCCAAAGAATGCGCACCTGCGCATTCTTTTGGGTTTCCAAAAAAAATGCGCAGGTGCGCATTCTTCGGCCCTGATACTCAGTGACACCCCCATTGTTTTGACCTTGGGAGTGCTGTGTCTCTGTGGCTGCAAGGTGTTCCCTCCCATACTCATCCCGGGTTCACCAGGCCCTGCCCCAGAAGCCATCAGCACACATCGGTGAACACAAGGTGTCACACCCAGGTCCAGGCTTCCCTGCGTCGCCCGTGCTCCGCATGCTGTGTGGAGTGTGCCGAGTGTGTGTCCAGCCACGCACTGTACCACAGTCGTCGTGAAACAGCTGTAAATGGCATGATACGTGGTTGAGGCAGAATACTGGGGGGTGGTTCTTGGGGTCGCGTTAAATCCAAACAGCTCATTTTCATGGTGTTTACCCCCAGTCTGGAAGAGGCATCAAACCATGCAGAATGCGCACCTGCGCACTCCGCTTCCAGAATGCGCAGATGCGCATTTTTACTAAAACTGCCTAAATTTTGTGACTCAACAAGGAAAGTGCATTCCCAGCCGTCTAAGAAGTTTGCAGATTTTGGTTTCGAAGTTCTGTTATGCAGCTGAATGACCACTGAATCTCCATGGTTTTTTTTTGCTTTTGCCTGTGATTATCGACACCATCACATTGCTTCCCTCACCATCAGGCTTCTTTTTAAGGAAGTTCGCACCCCCCCCCCCCGGGAAGGTGCTATGGGCACGCACAGCGGTAGGGCATTTTCAACCTCCTGGGGGGTCTGGTATTGGGGTGGGTAGTGCTATTGCACACCCCTGGCGCCGAAGGTGTCAGGGCCCAAAAATGTCCATTTTCAAGGGAAAATTAACTTGCTCACCAGGCACCGAGGTGCAAAACGACCCCCCAGGGGGTGCCTGCTATGGGCAGGCACCCCATATCACAAGGCAAACAAAAGAAGATTGCGGCGAATTTGGTTAAAACAAATTCGATCTGTGTCTGCAAGTGACTGAAATCTGCACCAGTTGACAGTCTGCTTTTTTTTCCCAGTCCGCCATCTTGAATCGCGGCAGCCGAACGTTTGGGGCGGTACACTGCTCCGCGATGGCGGCCACCCTGGACCAGTGCTTTCCCATGGCCCAAGAAGACTGCGAGCGTCCAATGGTCATTTGAACCATTCTGGGGTGTTTTATTGGTTCGTCTCCATCGCTGCTGTTGTTGCTTCTGCTGCTGCTGTCAAATGTGTCTCTGTTTGGTCGCTATGAAGACACCATCGGCAAAACAAAAAAAATCCCGAAGCTGCAAAAATAAACCTCAAAAATTTGCATATGTAAAAAGTTTAATCTTCCACCTAAAATTTATGTTGGGCAGCCTATTTTGGGTCCATTTTTTTGCCAATTTTTGCACCTTCGACTGCAAAAAAGAAACTCCTGTCACGCTCATCTGGTAACTTGGCCCCAGAGCTATGCCCCGGTCAGACCAGAATTTTATGTTGGAACGAGAATTGCCACGCCAACCAAAGGAGTTGAAGAGGTTCATCGATGAAATGGAGAGGCCCTGCTTGTGACTGCATTGTGACGTGCTTCATTGGGATGCGGGAGTTGCCCAACGGCCACATTCTGGTGGACCCTGCGCTGCCGACCCCATCCAGGGCAGCTCATGGAAATGTGTGTTGCCAGCCAAAACCCAAAAAATGTTGCACCTTGGAATGTGATTTGTTTGGGTGATAACGCCAGTTCTGGGTAGGGCCAATTTCTTCAGCGAAGGAGTGCTCTGCAATCGTGGCAGAAGGTTGAGTTCCGGCGGCTGCTTGGCGGGACGTGGTTCAACATCACGGTGACAAAAAAGAAGGTAGCCATAATGATAATTTATGCATCAAGTATCAGTTTCATTCAACTGCAGGCAATTTTTGCTTATGCACCGAAGTTGCCAATTCCACTGGCATTTCGCTCAGAAACGATTCCTCAATAAATGAAGCGGATTGGCTGGGGCTTTGATACAAGGAGGTCGTACGGGGTTTAGGTGGGGGGTGTCCCTTCCCCCTCCAGGACCTGAGGGAGGTTTGTCCGGACCACCACCCCCACCTGCCAAGGGCAAGGGGGGTCCGGACTGACCCTGGGGGGGGGAACCTGGAACCTCCCCAAAGGTCAAATTTTTCCTTCTGGCACTTTTGTGGCGAATTTTTTGCATTTTTTTGACAAAATTTTGCCCCAAAATGCTCAAAATAGCACTGAATCGCCGGGCCGAAAATGGGACCGATTTTTTGGGGGGGTCCCCCGGGGTGTCCCGAGCACTGGGCAGGCGAAGGGGGACCCTTAGGGGTCTAAAAAGAGCCTATATTTTGTCATTGGAGAGTGTTGGGAAAGGGGAGGCCCCCTCCTTGCCCCTCTCCCTTCTTCCCCCAGGTCCTGCCCGAACCATCCAAGGCAGGGTTCTTTAGGGTTCTTTGCACCTGCATTAACCCGGTCAAGTTTACGTTGACACAATCACAAAAAGAACACATCAACAAATAATTTGCATAATTTTCTCTTCCAATCGCTATTTTTCTAGATGGATCGCTGTCCATTGGAACCCCACGAAAGGGATTCAAATGTCAACTTCACTGCAGTCATTTCATTTCAGTCCTGATTTTTATTCTATTTTTAAAAACAGAAAACGGTGGGGAAAAAAACGATGTATGGGGATTCTGGATGTGCTGATTACTTCCGAAAATACTTGCCACCCGAGGCCCCGCTACAAACACAGAATGGCAGGCAACCACACAGCCCAGCCCCACCTGTTTCCAAGGTGCGCATTGGCGTCGAGAGCATCATGGACGACCAGGGATAGATGGTTCGGTTTTGAAGGTAGGTGGTTGGGGCGATCCGAACCACCCCCACCCAGGGGCTGAAACCACCTTACCCACCGGGGGGTAAGGTGGTTGGACCCCCCCCCCAGTTGTGGGAGCAGGGTTCCAGGCCCAACCCCCCTCTCGGCAAGTTCCAAAAGTAGCGAAGAATTTTCTTCTGGCACACAGCGCCGGAAAATCGGCAAAAAATGCCTTTTTCCCTCACTTTTTTTTTGGTCTTTTCTGCATAAAAAGTGTTCAATTTTTATTATTATAAAATGAGCATTTTTTTTGGATTTTCAACGGATTCATTTTCAATGGGAAAATCCAGCATCTTTAATCAATTTCGGCCTTGTATCCAGCCGTTTGCCCGTCCACAAAATCGAAAGCTTTCCGGCCCCCTTCAGTTGCTAGGTAGGAGGGGGTCGCTGAACTCTTATCCCTTTATGGGTAAGAGCGAAGCTTACCACTGGGGGACCCCCCCCCCAAACCCCCCTCCCCCCCCCCCTCGGGGCCACCTCGGGAACCGGCGGATTATCACCATGATCCCGGCCCCGTTCCCGAATTTTTTTTTCAGTCGCGAGCGACTGGATTCCTAGTTTCCGAATCACCTGGGTTTGACCCCCAACTCCCCGCCAGGCCCGAGTTATTCACGCGCGAAGGGGTCCAAACTGGGTAGGATTGGCCAACCCCCTTTTTAAGCCCCCCCTTTGGACTCTGCCATTTCGGCCCAAAAAATGTCAATTTTCAAAATATCTCCAAAATGAAGCAAAATCAAAGGAAATGTCCGGCGACCTAATTTGAAGCCCTTGGAACGCCCCATCTGCCGGTATTTTGATTTCCCCGCAACTCCCCGCCTGGCCCGAGATACGGCCGTTTTCGGCCCGGATGGCCGTTTTGTGCACTTTTTCCACTGTCCGTTTTCAGCCAAAATTCGGCCAAAAATCAATAGTTTCAAAATTTTTCCAAAATGAAGCAAAATCAAAGAAACGTCCGGAGACCTAATTGAAGCCCTTGACACTCCATCTACCGTATTTTGATTTCCCCACAACTGTTCGCGTAGCCGAGATACGGCTGTTTTTCAGCCGATTTTGGAATTTTTGTACACTTTTTCCACTGGTTGACTTACCCGTTTTCGGCCAAAAAGGCGAAAAATATCGAAATTTGTTTTTTCCCAAAACCATGCTTCTTGGCCTCCCGGACCCGGAAAAAGGAAAAAGGGTTTTCGAGCCGAAAATGGGCGTTTTCGACCATCATGGCCATCATGGCCATCATGACCTGATGGCCATGATGCGCATCATGACCATGATGCGCATCATGACCATGTGGCCATCATGACCCGTGATGTGTGCTTCTGCATGTCTGCGATGTATGACATGTGCTTAGGCGGCCTAACTCGCACTTAGGCGGCCTAGGGTTTTCATTTTTAGCTTGCGCTTTGGCGCAAATTTTCGATTTCTTTGAGACCCGGCGGTAGAACCCACCCTTTTGACCCTCTGGTTCCGCGGAGACCCTCCACGGTGGCGTGTGCATCATTTTCCGATGTTGGGACCTGGGGAACAGGCCCAATTTTGGTGTTTTTCAGCCTGTGCACCATTTTGAAAAAGGTCCAAAACCCTGGGTTTGACCGCCGGGACACGTGAATTTTCCCAAAAATGGGCCAAAACCCCCGTTGTGAGTCCCTCGTTTTTGAAGCCTTGACTGTGTTCCCCGGATGGTGCCACACAGTCCAGGTGACAATTGGCCCTTTTTGTTGTTTTTTTGGCTCTGTGATATGTCCGTGAAGAGTTTGGCTGCTGAGGCATCCAGAGGGTGGACTCTACATGCACGTTGTGAAAAGTTGGAAAAAACGGCATGTCACAGAGTTGTGATCCCTGGGTGCTTGAAGCGTGAGGAGCGGTACAGCGGGAACCACCCTGGTGGGGGGGGTTGGGGGGACTGAGGGCAAGCCTAGGGACCTCTCCCAACGTCTGGTGAGCAACGCCAGGCCCCACACTGCCGGGCACAGAAGGCAATGGTTATGGACATTTGCGCTTAAGCGCAAATTTTTAGCTTGCGCTTAAGCGCAAATTAAAAATTTGCGCTTAAGCGCAAGCTAAAACAGAAGCCCTGAGTTTGTGGGAGTCCCTCTGATGTGTTACGGTGTGTCGGGGGCCCCTCTCTGAACGGCCAGAGTGCGGGCTTGGTGAGGAAATACCTTGCGCCGAAGCGCAAACCATCATACAAAAAACTGAGAAGTGCAAACACGCGGCTGACGTGTAATGTGGATGAACAAGCAGTGCATTATGTAGGCATGTCCCTTGCGCTTCGGCGCAAGTATTTCCTCACCAAGCCCGCACTCTGGCCATGCAGAGAGGGGCCCCCGACACACCGTAACACATCAGAGGGACTCCCACAAACTCAGCGGCTTCTGTTTTAGCTTGCGCTTAAGCGCAAATTTTTAATTTGCGCTTAAGCGCAAGCTAAAAATTTGCGCTTAAGCGCAAATGTCCTTTTAAATGGCAGATGTATTTGAATGCATTCGTGCTGTGTGAGAAGGTGGGGGATAGGGGAGAATGGTGAGGAGGGTTTGTGCGCTGCTGTGCCAGAAGCTGGGTTGGTGCTTTTGAACTATTCAGGTGCTGGGGAGGAAGTGGTTGTTACAATAAGACGAATGGTGGGCGGTAGGCTGTGGTGCCTCAGTGACCTTGCACTCGGTGCACAAAGTGGGGTTTTTGGGGATGTTGACAGAAAGGCTTTTTCTGCTGAACAATGCCTCCATCTGCCTGGTGGCATGTGGCTGTCTGGTGGGTTGCAAAATACCGAAAAAAGGTGTGTCAGCATGTCTTCCCTTCTCCGCCGTTGTTGATGGGCCCTTTCAATTTCTCAATTCCATTCGCTCATCCCCAAAGTTCTGTGCTTCAAATCCTGGGCGAGGAAAGGGGGGTGACGAGCTTCTTTAAAACACCCTTTCGACGCCTAAAACTGTTTCCTCGGCTGTGGTTCCCAGGGTTTATCTGGTACCTGTTCTTTTCCAACAGATTTTCCGACTTTTAAAAGTCGGCCAAAGAGAAGGGCCCCTCAGGCACGCTTAAGTGCGAGGCAAGTGGGAGGAACCTCCGGCACTGGAAGTTGGGTTTACAACGCATAGGACAAGACACGTCTGGATATCAAGAAGTTGGTGGTTGTTTTCACAGACCAGGGGGTTGGCTTCCTGTCCCAGGCAAGGCTTCCCTCCATCTGAGCTCTGTCCGCTCTGGTGATGAGATGCTTCCAGGACTGCTCTCTCCACCCGCAGTGATAAAAATGGAAAATACAACTTGATGGCTGTTGCGCCAAAGCGCAATGGGTAGGCTCATGAAGAATGGAAATTTAAGAGTTATATTGCGCCAAAGCGCAAGTAGAAATACACTTTTAAAATTGTCAAAGCAACGTGGCTCTTGCGCCGACGCGCAATGTTGACCAGTTTTAAGTCAACGTGACTGAGAGTAGGCTTCCGTCCCCCTGTTCTACATTTTTGTGCTCCATCCCCTCTGGTGTTGTTACTCTACCAGGGCCGTTCTCTCCCTGCGTTGTGAGATAAGTTTTAAACAGTTATATTTGCGCTTCGGCGCAAGCCATGTTGCTTTTGCAATTTTAAAAATTGTATTTCTATTTGCGCTTTGGCGCAAGGTAACTCGTAAATTTCCATTCTTCATGAGCCTACCCCTTGCGCTTTGGCGCAAATGGAAACACATGTTGACTCAAAAGTTGTTATCATTGTTCAAATGCGGCAATGGTCACCCACGTGTTGAATCACAAAAAAGTCAAAAATTTGCGCCAAAGCGCAAATGGTTTTATTTTTTGTAATTTCAAAAATTTGCGCCAAAGCGCAAATGAGTAAGTGGAGTCCCCTCGTTTCATCACCCGCCGCTTGTGTTCATGCACACTGGGACCCGGGAGCGCTGTGCCCGTGGACCGTGGAGTTCCTAGTCGTTGCTTTCGTCCCCAGGCCCTGGGGTGCAGGGAGACACTATTTTCAGACTGTCTCGAGTCTCAGGCCACGGTGGTCGAAAACCAAACTTTTTTTGGGATTTGCGCGTCGGCGCAAATTTACAGTCACTTTCAAAGCTAAGTGCGAGTTAGGCCGCCTAAGTAAGATGTGTGTGTGCGGGCTGACTCCCCCGCCGATTTGCGTTTGGTTTCCTCCGCCAGGACGACCCAGAGCACATCACATATGGCTCCTGGCGGCAGGCCTGGGCTGCCTTGGCCACGAACATTGGAGAAAGTGATTGTTTATGAATCGCTGGGAAATGCACCGACTTTTGCATGTGATGTGATTGTTGTCGTAATTATTGGCATAGTATTGTATATTTATAATATATTGTGCATGTATGTGTGTGTGTATTATTCATTTTGTTGAAATTTATTGAAATTTTATTGCTGTTTATTATTTGGGATTTTATAATACAGTATGGGGCGTTAAATTTCAGACACCCCCAATTTTATGGGTCATACCCAACCTCAATCCCCAAAGTCTCTGCCAGCCCATGGGTGGTGATGGCGTGTGCACACTGGCATGGCACCGCCCTGCGCAGCAGTACCCCAGCCAGATCTCCTGCAGCGCGCCCTGCAAAGCTGAGGCAACACCTTTGAGAGCTGAATTTTGTGAATCCGAATTCCAAATCAATGCTGGTGGCATGTTTGGGTGGGTGGCCTTTGGCTCCATCTTTGGGTGGCCCGTGGTGTCAACGCTGGCTGTGTAGGTAGTGACTCAATCCTCAATACTGAGAATTATTTATTGTTATCAATGCTGAAATTTTTTTAATGGTTGTAATAGGAATTGGGCAACCGATAAGTACAAGCTGAACCAGTATGCTGCGGATGTGCGGGAACACTGCGGCCACATTATTCATCACAAGTGCCTGGCGGCCAGCAGCGCCGTGGCCGCTCGTCGCCGACCCATCGCGTCGCCAAAGTGCCTGACGATGTGGTCGCCGAGCTCGACGCCGAAAAGTGGCACCACCCAGGCTAGCCATTTTGGCACGCTTACCTGGCTTCTGGCTGGGAGTAATGACGTGATGCATTTTGCACCTTTTCTCCACGACCTCAGATGCATAAATATTCACAACTGATGAAGAGATCTCACTGCAACCTTTCAAAAACTGGTTTTTTTTGGTTTTTAAATTTTGATTTTGAGAGTATCTACAGTCAGAAAAAAGATATACCGTGTCTTTTGTTTAATTGAATGCGTCACAGAAAGATGGGAGGAAAACCTGTTGAGGTATCTGAGTAATGAAAATGACTGAAATTCACTTTTGAAATTGAAATTGAATTTAAGGTGGAAAGCAGTTCCTGAAGTACAGTACCAAAGGTACCTGAAGGATTGCAATGCAGCTTTAAAACCACACCTTTTACAAATCTACTTTTTGACAAATAAAATGAAATTTATTATTATAATTGTTGGCAAGTGTGGGTTTGACCGGAGAAGTCTCTCGTTGTGCAGATGGCGTGGAGAGGATGTCTGCAAATGGTTAAGGTCCAGGCATTGCCATGTTGGTGTGCTCCTAACAGGCATTGCCCTCAATGCGACGTGGGGTGCCACCCCAGGGCACGAAGTCAACGTTGCTTTTGGAACCCTGCAAGTGCTGGAAAAGTTATTTTTTCCCGGATGGTTTTTTTGTTGATTTGTTGGTTTTTTTTTTTAAAAAGGCACCTAAAAAAAGTTTTTTAGGTGTTTTTTAGGTGTTTTTTTGAAGCCCCCCCCCCCGAAAAATTTCTCGCCAGGCTTTTTTCCCAGGGGATGGGAAGGGGGTGGGTCAACCAACTCCCTCCATCCAGTGGGGGGGGGTGGCCGAGGACACCCCTCCCCCCTCTCATTTAATACCCTGGTCCCCCCCAAGGACTGAACGCCAGGCTCCCACAAATTCCTGCGGCGAACAGTCAAGAATTCTCATGATCCAGTTTGGTGGTCTCCAAAGTCAGGAATCATCATGTATAATCACGAAATCACCATGAACAACCACAAATAATTATGAATGTGGTTCTCTGAACGTGTCACGGCTTTTCTGTCAAAATTTTCTCTCAAAGGGAAAACAAATGTGTACAAGAGATCGTAATTACTCTTCTAAACGTTCCTAAAGATCGGGACAAACTGCGACCTGGTGAAATCTGGCCTCCTGAAGTGCATGCAAGTGCCTACATGGGAGCCCACGAGGAATTTGATCATTTGGGGCAGCAAGGAGGATTTCAGAAATAAAATGGACGGAAATGTGCGAAATAAAATAATAAGATAATAAAAACCAGCAACAAAAGACCCAAATTGAACATCATTCCAAATGTAGTAATTGATATATAATTGATGAATCGCGGTGGGGTTGGGGTCGTTCGACCCCCACCCGTCCTTTGACGCCTGCCCGTGGCCAAACACCGCACTCCAGAGCCTGCCCCAATCCTTCCAGCAGACCACGATGCGGAGTTGCTCTCCCACTGCCAGGGGCAAGGGGGCAGGCTTTTGCTTAAGGGATTGCAGTACCCCCCCCCGGGGGGCTGGACTGCAGCTAGTCCAAATTTTGGCTAGTGGGTTTTCTAGCAGACCCCCCCCCCCGGTAAGGGGGGGTCTGCTAGCAGGGCTAGCTAGTGGAAATTTTTTTTCCAGTGACCGGCGCGAAGCGCCGAAAATTTTTTTTTGGGACCCCAAAATGGCCAAAAATGCCCGTTTTTTGGCCATTTTTGGAAATTTTTTGGAACAAAAATCAGCCAAAAACCTGTTAAAAACCTCATTTTCGCAGTCCGGGGGACCCCGGACCCCCCCCCCCCCGGGGGGGGAGGGGGGTCTAGCTAGTCACTTTTTCCAGTGTCTAGCCGATTGGCTAGCCAGTACCCCCGGGGGTCCTTAGCAAAAGCCTGCAAGGGGGGGGGTGGGCTGTCCTGAGGAGGTGGTGGTGCGGCCGACGTTGGATTCTCGACTGGGGGACGTTGAGGGGTGGGCAAATGGGGGTGTGGTATGACGCAACCCTGCACGGCTGCGCACCTGCCCCCCACGCACCCAACCCCTCACCAGCCCACCAACCCAGTCAAGCACCCACCCACCACCCACCCACCAAGGAGGGGAAAAACTTCCATGCAATTTGCATGATGTGCATGTGTTTGCTACTTTGTCTTTTTTTTAAAAAAAACCATAACATTAGAATCCGTGCAGTTTGCATTTTTTTTGAATTGTTTCGTACCCAGTTCTCCGGATAGCACATCCATAGCACATACAGCAATCTGCCACTGCTGCCTTCTGCGGTCTTCTTCTGTGTTCGATGGTTGATTCTTCTCAATCCATCCTTGCAGTGGCTCGAATGAGGGCCAAGTGTGCCGCGCAGATCCACAGCCACTTCTTGAAATTAGGGGGCAAGTTCCCCCCCCCCTGTCCAACGACCGGCCTTGTCCAAAAGACCACCCCCCCCCGGTCAGTAGCGATCTTTTTCCAGGTGATCTTTTCCAGGTGATTCCAGACGTTCGTGTTCTTACCATACACGTCTTTAAGGTTTTGCGAACCCCCCCCAGTTTTGTACCTGGTCAACAAGTTCTCTATCGGCGCTCTATTGGAGATGTTGCCGATGCTGTTGTTGTTGGTCTGTCAGAGTATGGGCCACATGATTGTCCGGCAAAGGGAACTTTTTTCTTCACCTTGGGGCGAAGTGGGAAAATTTTTTTACCCCAGTCTGTCTGACGACCACACCCCGGTCAGAAGCAATATTTGGCCAAAATAGCGACCACCCCCGGTCAGTAACGATATTTAGCGGTTGTTGGACAGGGGGGGGGGTGAGTGGACCACCAAGCAGTAGTTTAGGGCTGCTAAAAAGTCCACCTATCTGGACAAAAGCCTGCCTTGTCTCCCCAACGACGCCAAAGAGAGGGACATGGGGGTGTTGAGGCCAAAGAAATTCATCCGCCCGGTGAATTAGCTGAGCGGGACGCAAGTCGTCCCCCACCCCCGACACCCAACACACGTCACACGACAGGGGATGGGGGATGACTGGGCATGGGGGGGCAGGGTGCCTGTGGGTCATGGGGGCCGGGGATGGTCGTGGGGGGGGGTATGGACAGGGATCCATGGCTGGGGGGGGGGGGCGGCAGGGGGCCGACTGAAAAAAGGACAGGTTCTTGCTGCGAGCAAAAGGACATATTCCGGAATTGCTGCATAAAGAAAAGTGAATGACACTCCCGCAGCCGCCGCGGACTACCTCGAGAACTGCACGCTGCCGATGGGCATCTGCACGTCGTCCCACCGCGAGGCATTGTTGGCGCTGGAGCATTGGTGCTTTGGGGGTCGGGTAAGTAGTTAGCAAATGGATCATCGGGTGGCCAGTTGGATGGTTGAAGGATGCTTGAACAAAAGGTGGGGGGGGGTCGAACACTCTTGTACCTTGTCATGTGAAGAACTTGCCTTGATTTTTGAAAAGAGAATTGCAACCTTTACTGCTAAATGCAATGTTTATTCCTTTGTTGGTTTGAATGACACATAATTCATTGGTATTTCACTGCTTTGCGACTTAGCCGTTTTCAGCACCATTTTTGGTCAAAAAAAAGTCGAAAAAATCGAAAAAAAATTGCCCGAAACGATGTTTTCGGGCCTCCCGGACACGGAAAACCTGTTTTTGAGCCGAAAATGAGCGTTTTTCAACCCCCCTGACACCCCGTTTTTTTTGGCCCGAAACCCATGGTAACTGGGTCAAAAATGGGTCAAAAAGTCGAAAAAAAATCGGGAAATGTCCGAAATGCTGTTTTTTGGCCTCCGGACCCGGAAAAACCTGTTTTTGAGCCGAAAATGAGCATTTTCCGACCCCCCCCCGGGGCCCATTTTTTGGCCCCCAATTTTTAACCCCAAACTCCACTTCATATGTACCTCCCCCCATGTCCAATAAACCCCTTGCCCAATGAACCAGGGTTGCCCGGACTGTCCAGTTACAGCAACACAAATGCCCACACAACCCATGCCCAATGAACGTCCCCTGTCCGGACCGTCAAGATTGCCACCTGTTCATTGGGCTTGGGGGGAGGTCCATTGTGTTATGTGTTATGTATGTGTTATGTGT
Source organism: Euglena gracilis (assembly GCA_900893395.1). Classification (NCBI taxonomy): domain Eukaryota; phylum Euglenozoa; class Euglenophyceae; order Euglenales; family Euglenaceae; genus Euglena; species Euglena gracilis. The sequence goes on from CAAHFI010558238.1 coordinate 18,164, forward strand.
TTTGATTATGCCCATATGTGTGTGTTGTTTGTGCTTGGTGTGCGCGGTGTGCTGTGCTGCATGTGCATCCTGTGTTTGCACGTCACAACTCCACAACCCCCTTAAATTGACAATCCTGGGGGTTGGGTTCTGGTTTGCTTGGTCGGCTCAATAATCAGACAACTCAGTTGTAAAAGCACCCATGTCCAAAAAAAAAATCATTAATGGAAGTCGGCTCTAAATCGACAAAAATATTTTCGGACTAGACCACAGGTGCTGGGTTGTGGTCTGGGCCTCCTCAAAATTTTGGCGGCCCAATCCTCTTCCTCCTTCACAAGCTGTCGATCAAGGAAAGGAAGGGCAGCTTCCTCTCCATGGGCATTAGGGGGGGGGGTGAAAAGGAAAATATCAGTTCCGGATATCTGATGCATTTGAATGCCCGGCTCCGCCAACCAGCCATTTTGAAAATGGACCTCCCAGATGCATATGTACAATTACTAACCTGCAACCAACAACCAAGGAGGTAGATCAGTCAACATGACAAAAGCATGTTCAACTGCAACATCTGTGGTCAACGCTCGAGGGTTCCCTTCTTCACCAGTTGTGGTGAAGGCATGTTTCTAATTATCCATTCCTCATTTACGATGTGAATAATGAAAAATTTTCTCTCTTGTTCATTTCTTTGCCCTTCCAAAGCATGACAGGGAAATTTTTTATTGATTGTGCAATTGTACACACGGCAAATGAATGATATGGGCGAATTGGGGGCGTTTCAGGCCTGAAACCCACGCAGAAGGGTTTGGAGAAAAGTTTGTGTTTGTTGATGACACATGGCAACGTGAAGTGGGAGCACACGCTTGAAACCTCCAGAAGTCGGTTATCACATGAATTTGCAAATGAACAAGTAGGGGGAGAGGGGGTGTTTGAGACGTCAGCGAACGGCGCAGAGAGCGGGTTATCCACCACTCCCCCCTTTTTTGTGGGGGTTTCCGCCCAGATGTGGTGTTGACAGAAACCTGCGTGGAGCTTGTTTGCTGTCCCGATGGGTTGTGTTTGTGATGTCTCGTGTCCCGACGTGCCTGGTGTGCCAGTGAGGCGCGGCAACATGATACTTGAAGGTTGGACCGGACAGGCTGAAAGGGAGCTGCGGCTGCTGCAGGGGGCAGCAAGCACAGAGCAGGCGGAAGCCCACTGGTATTTGAGCAGAAGGCGGACACCCTCCTCTCAAACGAACCCCCCAGCGCAAAATCCAGTTCCAGTGATTCGATCACAGTCATTGCCACCCCAGCAATCTCAATTTGGCAATGGGGGGGATGGAGAAACGATTCTGGGTGGAATTCCAATGCAATGCCAATTCACAGGAAATCAGTGGTGCAGTCAAATTAACAGAATTTTGATTCACAATCTGGTGGTGGCAAATGCAAAGGCAAAGGAAAGGGCAAAGGAAACAATTCTTGGGGAAAGGAAACAATGGAAATGACTGTCTAGGGAAAGGGCCAGGATGGTGGAAAAGGCAAAGACAAAGGAAGGGGGAAAGGAAACGATGCTAGGAATAGCCGGGGTGGACCGTTGGGGGGGAGCCGCCCCGGTTGCATACCCAGCCCCACACAAAAGACAAACGCAAATCCCAGGTGGCAAGAAAAATCTCGTGCAAGTGAAAGCACGATGAAAAATCTGCCATCACAGGAGATCTCTGCGCAAGGTGTGTCCAATGTGTCGGGTGCGTGCGTGCGGACGTGCAAATCTGTAAAGAATCAGATCCCATAAGGGATCGAGCACAGCCTTCCGTAAAGAAAAGGGCCTTGGACCTTTTTACGGTAAGGGTTCGGTTGGGGATTGCCTGAGAGAGCAGGGGTTTAAGGTGGTTTCAGTGGACATAAACCCCAGATTTAACCCAACCCACTGTGCAAATATTTTGGAGTGGAGATATTGAGGTACCCCCCGGATATTTTCAGATCATCACTGCGGGGTGCCCTGTACAGAATATAGCTTGGCCAAAACATTGGGAGTCAGAAATTTGGAGGGGGCAGATCGGCTGGTCAAAAAAACTTTGGAAATTGTCGAATATTTCAAACCAAAGTTGTGGTGGATTGAAAATCCCCGTCATGGGCTTTTGCCGGAAAAGACCCTGTGTTCAAAATCTGACTTTTTTCGATGTTAATTATTGTCAATTTTCAGATTGGGGATATCAAAAACCCACCCGAATCTGGGGAGCGAAAATCTGAGCAAGCTACAAAACAAACTTTGTGATGGCCAGACCTGCCCGAATTTGATTCCTGGGGGGAGGAGTCACCGAGAAAAGTTGGGAGGATATGGAATGACAGTTGGAACTCAGAAAAAAAATGGAGGATGCCCAAACAACTGGTGGAGTATTTGTTAACCGTGTTGGAACAAAAAGCGGATATCGTAGGGAGGATTATGCTGTTAGGAAAGTTTGCATGGAGGAAATTGAGAAGGAATTCAAGGTTAAGGCGGAGCGGGAATTGTTTTGCAACCAGCCAATGCCAGGTGTGAAAGG
>CAAHFI010558320.1:0-14442 GCA_900893395.1 Euglena gracilis
AAAACAAGGGGGAGACCCAAAAAGGGGCCCCTATGGTATGTCATTTGACAACACCAATGACAAAGTGGAGGATCAGAGAGCCTGTGAGCAGAGCACGCACCCCCCCCCCAGCCACCTTTAGAGAATGCTCAATCCCCAGGGGCACCAGGGGTGCAAATGGCCAACACCCCCCACCCAGCACCCAGAAAATCATCTAGTTGGGAAAATACATTCCATGGAGGAAAAATGGGAGACACCCCCCTGTACCAGAGACGTCAGAAAAGTCTAAAATGGTGGACAAAAAACGCCCCCCAGCAACATGTCAATTGATAAAAAATGGAATTCAACCCCCCTGGGTGAATCCCCCAAAATTGTCCACCCACCCAAAACCCAGGGCCAACCTGGACCTGTACCAGGCAGAAAAAATTCTGCTGGATTACGAAAAAATTGGGTCAGTGAACGATGTAAAGGGGTCGTAACCCAAAATTTGGCCAAAATTTGCCTAAGTGGGGCCGAAAATCACTGAAATACCATTTTTTGGTTTTCAGTCGAATTTAACCTATGGAAAAGATTATTATGGTTCGGCTTGAAGGCCTGAACTCAATTTTTGACCTTGCTGGGCCGATTCTTTGTAATTTTCAAGACCGGCCGACCAATTCTCCACAGTAGGATTTGCCCATTTTCCCTAATTAACCTAAGAAAGTCCCCACTCGAACCCACCAATTTCAAACCCAATCTCACACACAGGGTTCTTATCCCCACCAATGCACTTGTGAATAATACAAAAAAACAAATTGTTTGTGCATGCAAGATACAGAATTTGAGAAAAAATGAATTTCAATGATCAAGGGAAAAAGCCCAAGGACAAAAAAGGAAATATTGAAAAGTTTTGCTTCGAAGCCCGGCGGCCGCCTCAACAAAAAGCCGAGGCCGAAGGATCCGCAAAAAAACCGAACCAAGGAAGGGTTTTCATGGAGGTCCTACCCCGATCCTCCGGCCAGAGCGAGGCCCGCCAGGCAGCTGAAGCAGAAGAAAGACAAAGAAGAAAGACAAAAAAGATTGAAGCTGAAGAAACAAGCACATCATTGACAGCTGCATCTGGTGGAGGGGGGGCCCTGCAATGGCCCCCCAGCGCGCGGTATTGAAGCTGGTGGACATCAGCAGGCGGAAACATACAACACACGACCATGGTGTGCCAGCATATAACCCCCACCCACAGCCCTAAAGCTGCTAAAGAACCCGAAGAATTGTAGGCATTCAGAAGTGTCAGGTGGGAAAATTTTGGTGCCACAGTGCATTCCATCTGCTGATTTTTCAGAAAGATCATTCTTGTCAAATTTACTTGTCGCATCACGACAGATTTTTCAGAAAATTGAAGTCCCAGCAGATTTTCATGGGTTACCAGTGAATTTTCAGACCCGAGAAGATTTTTCACAATCAACTTGGCCAATTTCAGCAAGAATTACGATGAGGACCCAGAATTTTCTGTAATTTTCTGAAGTCTCCCCACAGTTTTTGCCAACGGCATCCATTTTCAGCAAGATTTATTGTGGGGGGCAGGGTCCCATTTACAAAGTGGCACGTATTTTCCCCCACAAAAAAACCCAGGCGTTGTCTCACCCTAGGATCTTTCAGTTTTCAAGTGAAAAAGTTAATTTTCCCTTTCCCCGTCACAGAAATTTCCTGTGAATTTGGCAGATTTTCAGCCAAAACGGTCGGAGATGGGTGATATCCTCCGTACGGGACAACTTTCCCTTGTGCCACAGATTTTTGCTGTGGTTTTCACATTTTCTCAGCCAATCTTGTCGAAGATGGGTGGAATCCTCCGTACGGGAAAATTTTCCCTTTTGCCCCCCCAGGCTGGGAATGGGCACGGATCAGACTTTTTGGCTGGTGGAGGAGAAACGGGAATTGTCTCCCTCACACAAATTTCAGCCCCCCCCCATGGAAATGGAGATGGAGGGGGGAAACAAAGATCCTTGGGAAGAACGTGCAAGGAGGAGAGTGCACGAAATAATTCAGTTTGAGGTGCTGGGCGAAGAATGTTTTCAATTTCCCTGGGCAAAATTGGAAAAAAACTGCAGATCCACCAGATTCAGAAATGGAAACCGCTTTGGTCAAAATTGATCAAAAATCAGCGGGATTCCAGCCCAACTTAACTTTGGACAACAGCGCCAAAAGGCAAGAACTTTTTGACGAGAAATCACCAGCTTTGGGTTTGGAAAACTCAAATCAAACGCCGTTTCAGGCAGTTTTACTGAAAATTCAAGGTTTTGTAGAAATTTCCACTTTGGTTATTGGGATTGAGCGAAGCTTTTCTCAATTGGAGGGTCTCAGAAATTTTCATACGGTGTGAGCGCCGCTAAGGCCTTGCATTGCCTTTCCCTGGAATTGTGATGTGATTTTCGTTTTAGGATTTAGCAAATGACAATTAGGAGTTGCCAATTACAATTTCACCTGTGATTTGTCTGTGTGCAGGTGGCAAACTCCATGTACTGTTTGAGCTCGTCTGGCGTTGTCTTGTGCACTGCAAGTTGAAGATTGGGATTTGGGAACATTTTACAGAAAGATTTGGAGATTTTGGAGATGTCAAGATTTCAAGCTCCACCAGGTGGAAAGGCCAAGGCCACAGGCAGGGGGTATCCCCCCCTGAGAGATGCCAGATTGGGAGATGGGAAATCTGGCAAAGGCCAGTGTCCTGAGCCGGACCCCGGGCCTTCACAAACAGTACATCACGTTTGTCCATTACTGGGATACTCATGCTGTTCTGGTGAGCACACTGGGTGTGATTGCAAGTGTCATCAGATGAAGGCTCTGAAGGCCATGCCTGTGAGGCGCATTGGGTGCCTGAGGCTGAGTGTTGAGGAACAGCCAGATGGCAAGACAAGATCTGTGGCAATCCAGATGGAGCCACGGATGGCTCTGGATCGTGATGAGATTGTCTCAATTTGCAGTGCTGGAGAGCCTGGGGCTACAAACGGCGTGTTGCCATCGAAATCTTCAAAGAGAAGACGACGGCGGAAGGCCTTGGCTGTGGCCAGGGCATTGCACTGTTGATCTGCAGCTCTCTGTCTGGCAGGCTGATGCCCAGTCCTGTGTGGCTGTGTGGCTCGCCTTGCCTGTGGTATTTTTTCTACCCCTGTCTCTGTGGTGGCTGTGCCCGACTTCGACATGTCTGTGGCGACCCGCCCGATGGCTGAGTGGTGGTGATGCCCGGTTGGTGCCGTGGCTGTGATGCCCAAATGGCTAGTGGAGATGTCTGTCGGATTTTATGTGGCCAATTCGACATGTATTTTTTCTGGCCTGCCTGCACTGTGGACCGCTTCAAGGGGGCCTTCGGGCTCTGGGACGCGGTGTATGGCGGGGCTCGGCTACCCCCCCTTCGGGAAGTCATGTCCAGATTCCACGGTTTCCCGAAAAGAAGAGAGCGGAAACCACGAAGTCTGGACATGGCAGCCCGAGGGGGCGGGACCGGGTTTCAACTGCACGGCCTAACGTCGCTTCTGTGTGTTTTCTCGATTTTTCGGGTCCAAAAACCCGGAAAATCTCGCCGGAGAAGGGGAGTGTGAGCGCCGCTAAGGCCTTGCATTGCCTTTCCCTGGAATTGTGATGTGATTTTGGTTTTATGATTTAGCAAATGACAATTAGGAGTTGCCAATTACAATTTCACCTGTGATTTGTCTGTGTGCAGGTGGCAAACTCCATGTACTGTTTGAGCTCGTCTGGCGTGGTCTTGTGCACTGCGAGTTGAAGATTGGGATTTGGGAACATTTTACAGAAAGATTTGGAGATTTTGGAGATGTCAAGATTTCAAGCCCCACCAGGTGGAAAGGCCAAGGCCACAGGCAGGGGGTATCCCCCCCTGAGATGCCAGATTGGGAGATGGGAAATCTGGCAAAGGCCAGTGTCCTGAGCCGGACCCTGGGCCTTCAACGGACAGAATCCCAGTTTATTGCGGAAGGGGGTCAACGTGGACAGTTTTTTCCCCCTGCACAGATCACTGGCCGCAAATTTTCATTTCACACCCCGGGAAGGGAGACCCCCCACCCCGGCGTCGCTGTGGTGGCGGTGTCCGGGGGCCCACTCCCCCGCACCGCTGTGGTGGCGGTGCAGGGGGGCCCAGCAGCACCCAGCACAACGACAGCAACCCTAAGCCCCAGCTATGGGTTGGGTTTTGGCTTTTTGGGTAGGAGGGAACTTCGACCACCCAAGCAGGCGGAGACCGATACCCTCTCAATCCGGTCTCGAGAGGTGAGTGGATTGGTTTTCAAAAATTTTCAAAATATCCCCCCCGTCGCTCCCTACTCGGGAAACCTAGGCCCAGAGGTAGGGGGAGCGGCCTTTTCGGGCAACAGTGCTGGAGTGGTGGTCTTGCCCAGAGGGGAGGAGCACCATAAGGTGGTCTCTACCCCCTGTTGGCAAAGCCACACTCTGCACGTTCCCGTTACCCAACCCACAACAGTTTTTTCCCCCTCGCTCAGTTTTTTGGTTCCCCCAGAATGGTGGATTTTCCTTCCGTAAGTTTGGAAGTAACAACATCACAAACAAGACCCCTTTTGAATGCCCCCCAGCGAAGCGTGTTGGAATTTCCCGTTGAAACGCATGAAAAATTTCCATCTGTGTGGGTCCCGGTGTAAATTTTGCTCACAGGGATGGGGGCAGGGGTAGGGATGATGGGGGAAGGCACCATTTTTGGTTGCCAGATTTCAAAAATGAGGCAAAAATCAATAGATTTTGAGGTCACAGGCCTGAATTTTCTTTTCGTTGGCAGATTATTACAACGAAACTGTCCAGACTTTCAACAATGTTTTTTGGCGATCATTGGAAACATTTTGAGACAGAATTTTTGATGATTCAGAATTTTGCCAAATCTCATGCGGACACCTGTCATGTGCTAAGACGGGAATTTCCCCAGATTTTTCACAAAGAAAGGAGGAATGAAAACCAAAACGAAGAAGTAATTAGAAAGGAGTTGGCAAGGGACAAAATTTCGCTTCTTCAACTCAATGGGTGGTCATTTGGACAAAAATTGCTGTTTTCCCCCAGCGATTTTCATATCCCCCCCACTCAAATCATGGGAATGACACATGGATGTCTTGAACAAACGGTGAGGGGATAGAATTTAAAGGGCCAGGTGCCCCCCCCCTGAAATGAGTCAACCCCCCGATTGGATGGGGGGGTACTAAATTCATTCAGAAAACGCGAAACGAGAATTTTTCTCATAATTTCATCAGAAATCCTCAAGAAGGGGGGGCATTGTCAAAAAATTCTTCAGAGGTGAAAGAAGCACCGCTCCCAAACCTCAACCACACAACCTGTGTAATCAGAGCACCGTGTAAGTGTTTTGGTAAGGTTGGGAATAATGCCTCTAACTGTTGGAAAAAAATAATGGATGCAAAACAAGCTCCCCCCACACCCAGTTTTGGGCCCCACGCCCATGGGGGGGGGGAGGACGAGTGTACGTCCAACCTTTCCTCGCTTTCGCCCTTTGGTGCGCAAAACGGTAAAAGTTGGAGTAACAGAAAAAATTGAAAAGAATAATATAAAAGTTGTTTGCCCTTTTCCCCAATAAAGAGGCAGAGCACAAGACAGGGGGAGAAGCCCTATGGGCTACGACAAATGATGCCAAGTATTTGGCTGTCCTTTCAGGACTTCAGAAAACAAGTCAAACTTGAAATTCAAGTGAAGAAAAGAATACCACCTGCAGACAGGAGGTCACGTGATCACACGTGATCGTGATCACGTTTATCCCTAAACTCTGCCACAATCCTAATTCTGGGACTATGCTCAGTATTCAGATTGTGGATGAGCAGTTCTATGGCGAACCACAGAACTGGGATCGTGCCTGGTACACATTCCCCTCCCAGGGCTATACCCCGATTTCCCTCATGGACAAGGCTATCCCAGGCCCATGAGGGTTCGGACATAGTCCTGAGGGATATGTTTCAGCACATTGCTGCCGACGTCCTATCTGCCAAATGGCTAAAGGAAAAAGGGAAGGAAAGTGCAAAACCACGCAAAAACGCGCAAAAGTGGTTAACCGCTTATGTGGTGCCTACTTATTGCGGCAAAGGGGTGGAAGTGGAAGAGCCCATTGGAAAATGGGGCTGGAAGGTTTCCATTCCAGAAAGGCCCATCCACCCAGTTTGGGGTGTGTCTATGACACGCGAGGAGGTCTCATTCCACAATCGGAAAAGATTGAAGGATAGGGTGTGGAAGGAGGGGCACCTGGCCAGGCATATCTGACCAGGGAGAAAGACCTATTTACAAAACCAACTGCCGGCGACAGCGATATTTTGCCCCGGGGGTAAAGGAGAGAGGAGTGGGGGGCTGGTTAAAAGACCTTAGCAGACGTTTTGCTGTCTGGAAGTCTTATGTGGCCTTATAGCCGAAAAGTAACAAGTTGGGAGCTATTATTACGGTCTGCGCGCTGTACGCTGTGTGTCTTCTTACTGGCGGCATATACCGCTGTGGGAAGGCTTCACAGCGCGGCGCGGACACGATGTTGTCGATGGGGTGTCCCCAGAGGCATATACCTCGACAGACGGGCGATAGCCCAAAAGAGAGGGGGTCATATGCTAATAAAAATATATAATGGCAGATGTGCCTGGAATGGATACCGAATACAGGGCCTATAGGCCTGATGGAAAGGTCAGAACATGGTCCATGGACCTGTGGCCTGTAAGCCTGGGGTATCTATGGCACAGATGGCCATTTCCTGGGAGTCGGTGGTCTGATCTCCCGAACGTTATCTCCTTCGGGAGTTTCGACTATCTCCAGTATCGGAGGTTCAAAATTTACAAGTTGCCTTTCAGGCTCATCGACATCAAAGTCGGGATATTCCCATTTTTTGTGTATACCCATCGGGTAATTGTACTCCGAGCCTATTGGCTTCTCGATGAAGAAAATTCTGGAGGTTATCCCAGAAGAAAAGTGGAAACATTGTCGGCAAGATCCAAAAATTTATGCGGGGGTGGTTGCATTGAACCTGTGGGGGTATCCCCGGAAAGGTGGCAGTATCTGCCTTGCAATGCCAATTTGCGACTCGCGCTCGAATTGTAAAGGGCCTTAAGATTTCTCTTACCCAATCGGTAAATTCCATCTTATAGGCTTCAGGGGGGTATTCAGGCAACAAAAATGTAAAATTTGGTCGGTTCGGCAGGCTTTGTGCCGAAAAAAGTGGGTATTTCACCCTGTCCCAATCGGTGTCTTGAAAAATGTATGGCACTTTGGCCTTGCCTGCTGACTCGACTGCGAGTCGGACAGCTGCGCTGTCAAGATGAAAATCTTTGGCGATTGCGCCTGTGCGGTAGCTGTGTACAGCTTTAAATTTCTTGAACTGGTAAAAGTTGATCTGGGACTTATAGTCCTGCTTGAATTTGACCAGGTGGTCTTCATTTTCTGGTATGACTCTAGTCCTACCGCCGGTGGCAGGTAACCAGAATTCTGCCTGTAGGCAGTTGATGCAACGGACAGGTATGTCCTTATCATAATCATTTTCCGTCCAGCGGAAATTGTCCATGGTGGTCCTTGCCAATAGGCATTCACCACAAACCAATGCTGCACAATTGCGCACATATGCATCATGGTGGAAGCCTATGCTATCTGGGTTGCGTGTGCAGATATGCACTGCGGGCATGTCGTTTCGTAGCCTATGGCATGCTGTCTATAACCACAATAGTGGATCATTTTCCTGGAAATCCAGGACGAAAGTTCCTCCAAAATATTGGGCTAATACCCTTGGAGATGTCGCATTCCAAAAACGCCAAGTGTGGCTGGTTGTAAAAACAACGGGTTGATCCCGGTGGAACAAGGGCTTGATCCACTTGTTCAGCCAGGGGTCACTGCTATTGCGGATCATATTGATCCTAGCCTGGCGAGTGTTGAGGGGGTCTACTCTGGACAATACGTCCTCAGTCCAAAATGGCTCATTGGCCTCATGCGGGACATTTGACCGAATCGGTCTGATTGTGGGTTTGCGCTTAGCGCCTTCAGAGGTTGCAGCCACATAGCTGGCCATGGGTATCGTGGGCCTACGGCCGGCGCCAGAGCCATCTCCACCCGGAGGTGGTGGCTCATCATCCCGCCGCTTTTCAGCGGGCTTGCAGCCTTCGGCTGAAGGTTTAGCCTTAGGCTTTTTATGTTTGCCATATCGGCGTTCTTCCCGAGGGTCTGCCGGAGGCAGTGGTCTTAGCGCCATTGGCGGTTTCGGGACTGCAGGTTTGGCAGGAGGTGGTTGCATTTCCGCCGTTGGCGGTGCTGTTGCGGCTGGTTTAGCTGCAGGGACATCCAACTCCATTGGAGTTGTAGCCGTAGCCTGTACGGCTGTTGAGCTGCTATCTGCAGCTGTAACCCTTTGGGTTTCGGGAGGGGAAGCGGCAGGTCATCCGCGAGGGGTCAACACTGCCGATACAGCGGACATCGCCGCAGTCAGACCCTGTAGCACACCACCTAAAACACCTGTAGGTGTCGTTGGTGATGCGACAGGTTCTGTCGGGGTTGGTGCCGTTGGCACTGCAGGTAAGGAGAGGGGTGGTACCAGAGGTACCGTTGGCCGTTCGGCGTCGGATGTAGAAGATTCAGACTCTGAGCAGGCGGAAGGGGTGTCCTGGAGCCCATTGGGACTTGTGGAAGGGCTGATTGCTGAGGTTCATCAGCACATACTTCCTCCAAGCCTTCCATGCGGTGGTCACCGCTCTCTCCATCACTCTCTTCACTGCCTTCCACCGTTTCTGGTGAAGCGGCAGGGGCTGCTGGCTGTTCTGCGGTAGGCACAGCTTCAGGTTGCGCAATCGCGCTGGTGGTGGATGCCGCAAAAGCAGGCTGGGGTGAAGAGGTAGCAACAGAAGATTGACTCTCCTGAAATCCCTTCGGGATAAATGGTTCTGCAGTAGCCGATAGGCTTGAACCCAGGTAACGCCGACCACGCCCGAAGACGGGTGGCGGTGTCTCACCAGGAGTACCCTGGGGAACTGGCGGTGCCGGTTGCGGCTGGGTTGTGACTACTGCTGCCGGTTGCGGCTCTGTTGAGGATTCCGATGGCGGAACTTCCGAAGCCGGTTGCGGCTTTGGGACAGGTGCCTTTGGCACCTGCCTCTTCCGTAATCGGAAGAGATCCCATGGCTTCCTTTCTTCTTCAACCATCCTGTGGTTGAAGCGCAGGAGGGGTAGGGCCATGCCCAAATCGTTCCGTCTGCCGCCTTGGAAAAACGGCTGGAACAACGCTCTATCGAGCGTATCGCCGAATCGGCGTTTGACATAATCGTCTATGCTTTCCTTCTCGAACCGAGGTCTGATGGGGACATAATCCGGGGGAATCTCCCTATCGGGATTGAGCTAATAATATATCTCCATGATCTGGCAGGTCCAAGCCCTGAACCAGAACTGCTGCAAATACAGCAGGAGTTGACGGTGGTTGCGTCGCCCGTTCGAGCTTTGGGGAACATCCTTTGGATTTCTGCAAAGGTGCAGGAGCATGATGCGCTTTGGCGCTGCCTGCGGGAAATTGACCTGTTGGCCTTCCTCGTCCTGGCCTTCGGCCTGTGGTTGAGTACTGCGTACTCCGAATCCCCAGAAGTCCACTGCAAACTTTTCGTAGCAGTGAGAACATCGGACGATATACGTCTGTGGGAAGCGGAGGTCAGTATCGACCACTTCAAAGTGATAGGCATATTGCCAGTGGTAGAAGACTTGCAGATTGCTGCAGAACATGTTTTCTGCCAATTTGGCCATATTTTCAGGGAGTGGGTAGAATTCCCACTCCAGGCCTTTTGTGCCTACACTGCGAATGCAGTCGAATAACTGCCGAAGCAGGTCTTTACCTGTGTTGTATCGGTCTTCCCGACCACAATCCAGGTAAGGATATCCACAGGAGTTCAGGAACTTGCCGAAATTTTGGGTGGGGTATCCCGCCCAGCACCAAACATGCCAGAATCCTGGCAGATCGTCCAATATCGGACCGAGGATTACATTGCCCTCATAGGCATACAAAGTTCCATAATGGTGGAACTCACGGTTACGCTCCAGATAGAGCTGTCTGGTTACGGTCACTACAGGAGAGGTAACCAGAATGGGAAGACTAAGTTCGTTTTGGAACTTCCGCATGGCCTCGAATGCGAGTTCATGAATGCTCTGGATGTGCTCGAATAGAGCTTCCATTTCGTCCTCATAGACGTTGCGGAAATGGCCTTTCTGGCCTTTGCCTTGGCCTTTTTGGCCTGCGGTGGGTGTTCGTTTGGGATCGATTTTGGTTTTACCCTTGCCCGATCGGGCTTCCCTTCGAGCAATCTCTTTCGTCGCTTGTTTCCAAGCATGAGGACAGAGATGGGATGCAAAACGGTGGCCTAAATATGCAGGATTCATATCGCTTGTTCGACCAAGCAATTCCTGCGGGGCATAAGCCAATTTGGCTGCTGGGTATGCTGCAGGTTGATCCTGCATGTCCGCCAATAGCGGTGGGTTATTGTCAGGGAGGGGTTCCTAGGCGGATCGATGTAGGTGGGGTTGCGGACACGTTCGCGAGTATCGTCCAGTATTTTCTGTACTCGTGCACGTTCCGCAGCTTCATGCTCGATTTCTGCCCTATGGGCTCTTTGGGATAGTTCGGCTTGTTCGAGCTGTTGTTGGGTGGGTTCAGGAACAGGCAGCACCTCGGTGGTGGTCTGTTTGCCTGAAGGTACCGGTGTCTCCTGGGGTGGTGTCGCCATTGGCGCTGTCACAGGCTGTGGCGCCGTTGGCGCTGCTGCGGCTGCCAATGCTGCTGACTTTGCTGGCACCGGTCTGGGGCGTTGCGCCATTGGCGCTGGCTTGGCCGGAGCAGCAAACGGTACGGGCACGGGAGGGGGTGCGGCCTGTTGGCCACCCGATGCCCGACGTTGCTGTGCAGAGGTAACCTGTCTGGCTGGGGCTGCGGCTGGGGCAGGGGCTGGGGGTTTCGGTCTCCCCATTGGGGATGAAGATTCTGGTCTGCCCCGTTTACTACCTAGGTCTGCTGGCCTGTACGGCTGTGACGCATATCTGCGTTCTGCAGACCGTGGGCCCTGGAGGTGTTCCAGGGATTGGTAGTACTGGATGGCTTGCTGAGGTGATGTGAAGCGAGGTTTCGGAAGAGGTTCATGTACCGTTGGTACATCCTCTTCCACAGCCATACGGCCTTCGGCCTCGGCTTGCTCCACATCCTCAGCCCAGGATCCAGGCTCCTGAGCCACCGACATATCCCGTTGTACGGGTAACTGACTTCCAGCTTCCAGATGGGCTGGATAAGGAAATGGTGGTAGTGCCGTTGACGGTTGCGTCGTTGGCTGATACGCATATTGCGTTGGGGGTTCCCGATATTCGGGTGGTGGCGGTCTTGGCATACGAGGAGGGGACTGGGTATCGCGAAAAATTCGTGATGGCTGCACCATTGGTGCTGGAATATCTCCCGCCTCGCTTTCCGCCACTGGGGGGCTATGCTCCCGCAAATATTCGGTGAATGCACCTGTGTTATGTCGGATCCGCGGCATCGGCGGTACCTGGATACCCAGTGTACACACGCTGACATCCGGGGGATATTCCCCAGGCATGCAGTACACTTTTCCTATCATCAGAGTTTGGCCACAAGCGCACCATTGTGCAATAGGCCTATTGGCCAAGCCCAAAATCTGACGACAGTGGGTATCCCACATCACTTGTAAGGAGGGGTCTGCTCTATCGAGTGCGCTAACGCGCAGGGCAGTCCGCAGAGTTTTCTCTGCGAGATTCACCAATTCTGCGGTGAAGGCGGGGTATGGCACTGTTGGTGCTGCCTGTGGCGTCTCATGCGCCGCGGGGATGGCATAAGGGGATACACTACTGCTGCTGACCGCGGTCTGAGCCGCAGGCTCCTGACCGGGTTGAACAGCAGGAGGGGGCATCGCCTGTACGGCGTGTACCTGGTGCGGGACACCCTGTACGGGTTGAGATTGGGGTTGTGTTTGGGGTGGTTGAGTCATAACGTACTGTGGTGTATACAGGATGGGAGGTGAGGGGCCATGCATGGCGTAATGCGCCTGCTCCATTGGAGGTGCCTGTCCCTGCCTCGCATACTGTTGTTGTTCCATTGAAACTTGGTGTACGTGCTGGGGTTGTGACTGTTCCATTGGGACTTGATATGCCTGTTGAGGCCGTGCCGCATATGTAGCTCCCATTGGCACAGGGGCCGCATAAGCGACAGGTGGCGGTTGTGCCTGAGATGGGGGCGGCATTTGTGCCTGAGAGGGGGGCGGCATTTGTGCCTGAGAGGGGGCTGACATATGTGACTGAGAGGGGTATGGCATTTGTACCTGAACCATTTGAGGGGGGGGGTGGCATTTGTGCCTGAGCCGCATAAGCCGCTGGAGGAGGTTGATATACCGCATATGCGGGCGCCTCTTGGGCTGGGGGTGCCGCCGCATAGGCGTGGGAGGGGTAGGGAGGGATGGCATACTGTATAGGGGGCCGTCCTGGGCCGCGCCCTGGGTCTTGCATTGGTCCGGGGACCGAAAGCAACAAAAAAAGCAGCTTTGATGAGCTGTAGAAAAAGAAGAGAAATGAATTGGGTTTGGGAGAAAAACACAGAGAGGTGAGGAAAAGGCCTATAGGCCGATTTCAAAAATTAGTCACAGAAGTGTCTATGTTATTTCTTTTATTCCACAGCTTCCAGTCCTGTTGGACATAACCAATAAAACTGGAGGCTGGCTCCCAGGTTTCCTCCTCTGGCCCATAGCCTTTCCACCTGAACTTCCAGTAGTGGACTCCTCGACCAAATTTGTGATCGAGAATTTTGTCCACCACAAAATCATCCGTTTCGGGTAACTTGGAACGGGGCTTGAAATAAAGGCACGGTAGTGCTTTGCCATTAGGCGGGGAAATATATGGCTTGAAATCATCCATGTGAACATCCTCGATCCCGTTGGGCAGTGCCACCCTATAGCGGCCACTGTTACCAACGCGTTCGAGAATTTCACAGGGCCCGAGCCAGAGGGGGTCTAGCTTGGAAGCCTGCATACGGATTCGGCTATTCCGAACCCATACGCGATCACCAGCACTATAGCCAGGTGGTTTGAATTCTTGTAAAAAAATTTTCTCTTTTGAGAATGGATATCAGTAACGCGTTTCTGAACAGTACTTCTGAGAGACTCTACCTCAGAGGACCATGTCTCACAGGTTATGCTACTTCGAGCTGGTCTCTCTGGTATATCACCAATTGCTGGGGGGTCTCGCCCAAAAACAATTTTATATGGGGAGTGCGGTAAAACTAAACCCGGTAGGGTGTTTATATAAAAGAGGGACCATGGCAAAACCTGGACCCAGGCCTGGCGCGAGTCAGCCAGTGAAAGACGGAGCATATTTACAACAGCTTTCACTGCTGCCTCGGCGCGGCCATTGCCCTTCGGGCGATATATAATGGAAAAATGCTGTTCGATTCCCAGTAAAACACATAGGGTTGTGAAGAATCGAGAGGAGATCAAATGATCTTGATCACTGACAATCTCATTCGGTAAGCCCATTAGGCATATACACTTCTCAATAAATATCTGCGCTAAAATTTGCGCGGTCAACCCTGCCTTCTGGCACGGAATGGCTACTATATAACCACTCAGCCTACAGACGACAACAAAAACATAATCGTGAACTTTGCCATCTGATGCTTTGCAAGGTTCTAATTCCAGAAAATCCATGCAGAGGGTCGTAAAAATGTCAGGGGGTACGGGAAAAAAATAAAGCGTATCAGGGGGGTACCTCTGCGCGGTTTCACCGCTTGACAATTTTGGCACCGTTGCGAAATTTGCAAGGAGCGTGAATGCAAATCTTTTTCTTTCAGGGTTGTACAATACCTGCGACCCACCAAACAAAGAAGTTTGGGGGCCCCAGGGTGACCTTGGTTGTGATAACACAAAAGTACTTCATCAACCAAGTCACGGGGTATACAATATTTATATCCCACATCATCGCGGTAAAGCAACCGTAAAGGGGAAAGGGAATAGTTATGTACACCCTCGCCATTGCGCAGTCTGTGCACTATCGTGCTATATACAGGGTCATGGGAATAATCCCATTCGCCAAAGAAGAGGGAGGAAGGAGATTCAGATCGCGTAATGCGACGGGGGCCAGGTATGCGGCCCCGTCGCCTTCTCCCTCGTATAGGAGAGACTGGCAACGAACGAAAATTCGATGAAACGGGAAAAGAGTCCAACATATCGTCGGCTGCGTCATATCGACGTGCATATTCATCAGCCTCTTGGCTTCCATGAAAGGTGGCATCACCTTCATCCGGGTTACCGGGGTAATGCCAGGGTGCTCGACTGAGCGGGTCTGCTACTTTTTGTGTATGGCCAGGGGTATATACAACCACTAGGTTGAACTGGCTCAAAAATTCATGCCATCGGCATCTTCTGCCTAAGGATGACATGGCTTTGTTCAGATCCCCGGTATACCAGTGTTGAAGACTCTCATGGTCAGTCA
>CAAHFI010559497.1:0-11801 GCA_900893395.1 Euglena gracilis
CCCCCAAATCGGGGGGGGATTCCAAAAAGATGCAACTTGTGGGGCAAACACCGAAATGGCAAAAAATGATGCAAAACTTCTCAGGGAAAATCTGCTCTAAATCCGACAAATTGCGGAAAACTGCGGAAAAATGTAGAAATGCAGAAATTTGCGGAAATTGCTGAAAAAAATGCGATATCAATTCCCCCTGCCCAATTGTCCCTAAATACATGTGGTCAATGGAAATAGGCAAATGTTTGGCAAAAAAAACTCCTGCAAATCGCGAAAAAAGCGCTAATAAGTGGAAAATATGCGAAATAAGCGCTAGATATGCGAAATAAGCCAAAATCTGCAAAATAAGCGCTAGATATGCGAAATAAGCCAAAATCTGCTCCGCATGTTCCCCTGCATACGTCCCTGCCCGGGACTCGTCCGGAGCACACCACACCGCCAAAAGCATTGCCGCTCCCAGCGAGAGGGGGATGAGGCCGCCCTCGCCGGGGACTGCGCATTGCAATGTCGGTGTGCGGTCGAGGGCGAGCATACGCCGTCACAGGGGCCCAGGCGGACCAGCGTACTGTACAGGGCTCAGGCAGGCAGCCGGCTGGGGTGTGGATGGTGCGGCGAGTGCAACCCAGAGCCCAGCCAGTCGAACCTCAGCGCCTGACCGGCACTTCACTTCGAAAGTGACGGGGGCGTTGCGGAATATCCTAAAACATATAAACCCCCACACCGAGACGTGAGGTCCAAGACAATCCAAATTGCTCTGCCCCTTTCACCCCCATAGGCTGGGCACTACGAACACAACGACTTGGAACTTCACGGTCTGCGGCGCAGGTCTCCCAGGCCAGTGTGCATGAACCCGAAGCGCTGGTAATGAAACGAGGGACTCCATTTGCGCATTTGCGCAATGGCACACCATTTTTTCACTTCAAAAAATAAACACATTGCACATTTGCACTTTTTCTTGCAAATTTGCACATTTGTATATGTCGAACACAACTTATACGTTGAATTCTGTTCTTATTGCGCATCTGCGCAATGGGTGACCCTAATTAGAATGAAAATTAAAACGTTTCATTGCGCAAATGCACAATGGACATGCAGTTTTTAATTCTAAATCAGTTGCACAGATGCGTAAAATACAGCTTCAGACTCATCTCACGACGCAGGGAGAGAACGGCTGTGGTTGACCTGTATAAGAATGAAAATATAAATGTTTCATTGTGCAGATGCGCAACGCATGTGCATTTCCAAATCCTAACCACATCTGTTGCGCACATGACCGAGAGAAGGCTCCTATCCACTGCCCTACACTGTGCTCTGTCCCTCTGGGCGTGCATGCTCACAGGCCCACTGCGTAGATGCACAATGGTTACCAATTTCGACCTTGGCTGTGGCGGAGAGAGCGGTCGTGAAAGCACCTCAGCACCAGCGCGGACATAGCTACATAGGACATAGCAAGGTGGAGGACAGGCTCACCTTGCGTGAATGCAACCACCACCTTCTCCATCCGACGCGTCTTACCCATGCATTGTGAGCCCAATCCAACGCCGGAAATTCGTCCCACTTGTTTCAGCAATTCAGCTTGCCTGAGAGGCCCGCCGTTTTGGTCACCTTTTGAAACTAGGAATTCCTTGCTGAAAAAAAATTGAAAGACAACCTCAAAACCGAAGCTGAGGAGAACACATTCAAAAATGATTTTAAAAAAAATTGTCACCCCCTTTCTCACCAGAATTTGAAGCACACAACTTTTGGGGATGATCGAACGATTAAAAAGCTCGATCAACAAGCAGAGAAATGGACATACCGACACACCTTTTTCGCAGTTTGCAATCCCGAATTGCTCCATCACACCCCTGTCATCATCCCCGAAAAACCCAGCTCCGAGCACTGAGTGTAGGGTTGCTGTGCTCCACAGCCTGCCTCCCATAATTCGTCTCACTGGGACGGCCCCTCCCTGCCCGGTGCCTGAATAATTCAAAACGTGCGGTGCACAAGCCCATTTAATCATTCTCCTCAATCTCACTCCTTTGGCGCACACGCGTTAATATACGCCTGCTATTTGAAAGCCCATTGCGCACATGCATTGCGCATGTGCGCAATGGTTAACGTAAGCCCTGAGCTCAAGGCATCCATCTCCACCGTTCCTTTTGCATGCGTTTGCATGAGATGGGGGTCCAATGGAGGGGGCCGGAACATAAATTCAAAAATTTCCAAGTTCTCTTAACCATTGCAAGACTCCAGACAAGCAGCGAGTACAGAGGTAGGAGACAGGTCCCTATGAAGACAAGTCGAAGGGAACAAAGGTACAAAGGGAAGAGGATAGTTTCCTGGGTGGGCCTGGGTCAGAGGAAAAAGTTCCTCGATCCTCCGCAACAAAAAAAAATCCGGAAAACACAAAACCACAATTTTTTTTTACGCAATTTGTCACCAGAAACCTGAAAAAATGGACGGAATTTTTTACCCTGGAAAATGCCTTTTCGAAATTCGAAACTTTCAAAAATATTTCTTTGGACATATGTCAGCGATACAAGGTAGGAGACACATCCGTATGAGGACAGGACAACAGGTACGGGAGAGGACAATTTCCCTGGGAGATTTTTTGGGGATGCAATTTGCATGCTTCTCCCTGATAGCATAAATATATGTCAAACTACAATAATACGGAACATTGCATTATAGAAAACCCAATATGAATCCTTCACTTGTCAAAAAAAACTGTGCAGAGTGGACCGCGCCTAAAACGTGGCGGGCAGGGCTGGAGCTCACCCGCACCCAGCATGCCTCGAGGCACGGCAGGACGATGCGCCCGAGGCAACCCTGAACGCGGAGGGAGGCCGTCAGAAGCAGAAAGGAGGGGCGTCAGGAGGAGAGGCCAACGCCGGCCGGACCAGCGTCCATGTCGGTGGCCGCCCACGAGCTGGCGTTGGGCCCTGCCGGAGGCATCTGCGGGACCTTGCACCTGCACGAAGGAAACTGGTGGGGGCTTTAGTTGTCTGAGCCAAACACCGCTGGCCCCGCCCCAACAGTGCACGTGGGCACGTGCACGAAGAGTGCGACTGCGTGTCATAAAATCTATGTATTGTGTATACGTATGTAATCCATTGTTATGCATATGTAACCTTTAATGAATGGGGTGTGTGTGTGTGTGTTTGGGGGCAGAGGCCCAGATGGGAGACCAAAAAGTGCCTGACATGGAGCCCGAGGAGTGCACAAGAGCCGACCGGGAACAGCGGGTCTGGGTCCGGGGGCCCGGTCGGCCACCGTAGTCGGGGGCCTGTGGGCGGCCGGCGTGGCGGGCGGGGGCTTCGCCCGCAAGGCGCAGCGCAGTGTGGCCGATGGTCCGGGTGCGGTACAGCAGGGAGTCGGTGCAGCTACAGCCCTAAAGGGGGGGGGGGCTAATGGCCAGCCTGCCCCAACGCGGCAAAAAACAGTAAATACCGCATTTTGGGTACACTAAAAAGCCGAATTGGAATAGCCTTGACTTTTGGTTGCCATTAAGGGGAGCTTCATTTTTGGCTGGTATCTCAGAGATTTTCATGAATCAGGGTTGTCATGTGGCTTTACCGTTGGTTGTGATACATATCCCATGTATTGCCTCTGTCATTCAGTACTCGTTATTGCGACAAACTGAGACATACACTCAGACAGTGCCAGCGATCAAACACAGGAAAGGTGTGAACAGCTGGATGCTGTGTGGGAGCACACCGGAGCCTGGGAGGAGCCGGAGCCCTTGCGCTTGGAGGGGACGAGGATGCGGGCCGGGGCGGAGTGCCGAGAGTAGTGGCTGAGGGCAGGGGGGGAGGGAAGAGGGCCCCGCCGGTCCCGAAAATAGACTCACTCCGTCACCCCCGGGGAGGGGTGGGGGGGGTCTTTCCCTGGACCAAGACCCACCACGCAGTTTTTTTTTGAAAACCCACCAGCATGACTGTCCGCCCAACAGGGGCATCCCACTTACCCACCAATCCAAATCCAGCGAAAATCGGCCAAAACCTGAAAAATTTCCGCAACCTTGGCCGGTTGCTCTGACCCATGGTGAACCCCACCCTTCGGGGGAGGGGCGGGGCAGCTGCTCAAAACCCCCCAACCCACTCCCCCTCCCCCTCCCCATCCGCCCATGGGAGGGGCTTTGCAATATCGTTTCGCACCGAGGGCCCACTCGCCCCAACCCGCCGCGCCCGGCCGCCAAAGCAAGCCGTGGCTCAGCGCCCAGCCGCCCCTGGCCATGGGTGGGGACGCCGGGGGCTCCGAGGCGGCCGGGAGGGTGAGGGCGGCGAAGGCGGGCCGCTTGGCGAGGCGCTGGTGCTGCTGGGAGGAGAGGAGGAGCAGCATCTCCTTCGTCAGCGGGGCGGCGGCAGGGTGTTGGATGAGAGGGGGAGGGGGGGAGGTGGTCCACCCCCCTTCCCCCTGGGGAAGAAACCCGGTGCGAAACCATGGACTCTTTATATCCGAGGTTCAAAAATACCCAAAACACCAAAAACCACCCCCCCCCCCCGGGGGATCCGGACCCACCAAAGGGTTCGGACCACCGCAGTCTAGGGTGCATCCCCTCCCCCCTGTGCAACGCCAACCCCACTTGGGACCCTGGCATGGGGGGACTCCACGGGCTGAGACCCGGCGGCGGGTCCTCGAAGGAGGGCTCGTCCAGCGCCGTCATCTCGTGGTCACGTCCGAGCCTGGGCCGCGGCGGGTGGCGCCGGATGGCACAGGGGGGTGTTGGGAAATCGCGTCCTTTTTCCCTCCAGAAAGAGAGCCAGGGGGAAAGCCTTAGCATCCTCCTGTCCACTGGGTTCCTGAAGGCTTCCCCAACCACCCCACCCTCAGGGGGGTTCAGCCACTGCCGGGCTGGACCTGAGCCAAGCAGAAAATGCCCAGACCAAAAAAAAAACCCCAAAATTCTCCCTCCCATTCAAAAGTTTCGGCAATTGTGCTGAAAACTCTTTCTGTTCCCTGTTTCACTGCTTATCTTTGTGAATTTTTGGGTTTTTGACTTCGTTCCCATCTGCAAAGCTGCAAAGCAACAGGCCCCAACCATCAATTTGATTATTAATTGTTAATGAAATTCATTGACAAACATGGAAGAAGATGGCAGGGATTGGAACGGTTCAAAGGAAATTAGTTCCAGTTCCCAGCCCAGCAGCCAGAAGACACATTGAACCAATTTGCATTGTTACAAGGCAATACGCCCTCGTTTCAACAAAGTGGGGATGAGGCCTCCTCATCAATGTCATTGGTGTCCGGGACGCAGCAGGTAAAATGCCTTCCTTCATCCCATTCACTCATCTTTGATGCGGCGAGGGGATAAGCCCTTTCCAGGTCATACTTTGGTACCCTTGAACAAAGTGAGGGTATGTGCCCTGGGCCTGTGCCTATGGCCCTGTGCCCAGGGGCCCTCCGGCTTTGAAAATGCCCCGGCCCGAAAATCACTTAAAAACTTTCACCATTTAACGCGGATGAAATCTTGCAAGATTTATCTCCAGTGTTTCCAGACAGATCCACATTGGTGAGGGATCCCGCAGCTGTTTGTCCCCGTTCCTGAGAATCTCAGAGGCATTCTGCACTTTAAAGATGAAAAGACGCACGTAACACATTTGCTCATGTGTGAGCAAAAATTCTGAGGCCCCGAGGAGATACTCTTGTGAAAGAAACAAAGGCTCTGCGGCACACCATCGTTGGACTTAAACTCAGAGGTGTAATTGGACTTCGAGTGATTGGACTTGGAGTCACTTGCAGGGCTTGTCGCATCAAAAAAAACTCCTGAAAATGGAATAAACAACCGACTTTTCCCATTTCATTAGCTCAACTGACTGAAATGTATCATCCATGGCTTCTTTCATCGAAATGATCATTCCAAATATGACGGCGTGTGGTTTTTTTGTGACGAACAATTTTTTTTACACCGGCATCCGTGGTCCCACGCGAACCCTTGTGCCTTCAGAGTTAACGTCCTCGAAAAGAATTTTGCACAAATCGCCCAGTGCCACCAAATGCCTCAGTCCCACCAAATCCGAGGCCGGGGGAGCCCTGGGGCAATCCACCGGCGGGCCGAGCGGCTTTAGGAGGTGCGGCGGGTCGTGCTGGCGGGGGGCCTGTCCCCACCGCGCCGCCCCACGGGTAGTCCCCCGCCCCCTCCAGGCCGGAGTGGGCGGTGGTGGAGGCGGAGGAGGACGGGGTGGGCGGCGGCTGGCTGGCTGCTGCCGCGCCGTCGCCGCCGACGAACACACAGCCGATGTTCTGCCGGGGGCCGGGGCAAGTGGTATGTGTGTATGCGTGTGTGTATGCGCGTGTGTGCGTGCGCATGTGCGCGCGTGTGTAAGTGTTCATGTGTGTGCACGCGAGATGTGTGCCCAGGCTTCTCCCACACAGTTGTGGTGGCACAGGATGACCATTCCTGTGCTCTCCCATCCTAAAATTAGCGGGTGACGTTCATATGGTGAGATGGCTGTGGTAGTATCTGGAACCGTTCAGACCAGAGGGGGGCCGCTACAGTTCACAGGCCCAAAGAAAAGCACACCCTGCTGTCGAAAGCAGCGATCCACTGCAACCACACCCAATTTCGATGATCATTGCTTTTCCAATCAGGCAGGGGTTTAGGCCCTCCAGCCAACTGCTGGATCTCCAGTCAAAGACCCCAAGTCAATGGTTGGATGTGCCAAAATCGTGAATGAGGAGGATGTCACCCCATGAAGTTCTGACAAAAACACTAAGCTCCCCATAATACCTATATCTCCTGGTATGAAAAATAGGCATATATTAAGAATCTTTTTGGGTATACATTGAGCCTCCTTTTGTGCACATTTACCAATTTATAGCCCCCCCCCCCAGGTCACCACCACCAGATCTTTAGAACCCTCCCCTGGGGGGAACCTGTTGTGAATGGGGGATGTTTACACTGCCACAACCCGACAACACACCTGCGCCTCAAGCTCCGCCGGGGTCTTGTACTCCAGCCACACCGACCGGCAGTACTGACGGCATGGGGTGCCGCAGAGCACCTTCACCGGAACGCAGCCCCGGTCCCGGGCGTGGGTGATGAACGTGATGAACCTGCGAATGGATCCGGGCGCTGGGACGTTATTTGCTCAGAAACGCGCACCCAATCACACCCACCCACCCACCCACCCACCCACTCAGCCATACGCACACGCACACACATGCACGCACACACGCACGCGAGCACACACACACACACACACCACACACACACACACACACCACACACACACACACACACACACACACACACACACACACACACACACACACACACACACACACACACACACACACACACACACACACACACACACACACACACACACACACACACACACCGCTGGTCTGTCACCACACAGGGGACGAGCATGTCGTCGCACAGCACGGTGTACGGGGCGCGTCCGGGTCGAGGTACGTCAGGGTGAGGGTTACGATGGTGCCACCGCGGGTGGAGGACATCAGCGCGTGGGAGTCCATCACGATGTATGGCGGGAGCTGGTGCGGCGTGGTGGTGACTGGGGTCTGGGTTGGGCACAGGCCACGCGGGCAGTGGGCTGGGGGCACCTCATACGGGGAGGGTGTCGTGCTCGAGGCAAAGAAAAGAGGGCAGCTGGCTGTAGGGAGGGGTGGATGATGCGACCACGGCCTGGTCTGGAGACACCGCAGCTGATTGGTCAGCTCCAACACCTGGAGGGGGTTGGCGTGACACATTGGATGGGAAAAAATAATCTCGGAAAGGGTACCTTCACCAAAACCTTGGAGCATGCAGACAAGAAAAGCCCCGTCGACGGGGGCAAAAAAAGGTTCTAAGAACGTCACTGTGGAGGGGGGGGCACGCCTGGGTCTCCAAATCGCGGAGGTCCTGGTAGGAGGAGCCCTCCGACACCACCGACCGCAGCGTGGAGTGCACAGAGGCGGTCTCCGCGCCGTCCCCTCCTCCACCGCGGAGGACGCGGACTGCACCTCCACCTGCAGCGTGTGGGCGGCAGTGCTGGCGGCGGTGGTGGGCGCCGGCGTGTCGAACGTCACGTGCTGCCCGCACTCGGCCCGGTCCCCTGCATGGGTGGGGGGGGGAACACAGCAGGATGCCACCCCTTGGCGGGATGGAGCAAAGCCAACCCAAGCCACCCTTGTGTGCGGCGCGCCTGGATGGTGGTGGTCGTCCACAGCCAGGGTGCCCCCCGAAATTTAAAGCTGGGGCTTTACTTTACTTTAACTTGAAGGGGGGTTCAAGACTCTCGGCAGGAGATTCGGGGGGGGGGTTACATTGTTGGGGAAATTGAACTTGTCAGGGTGGCGTTTCCAAACCTCGGCAGCCTTCGGCTGAAATCAAAAACCAATTTTACACCAAAATTTGGTTGTGCACCTCCTATTCAGACTTCAATGTAAAGGCAGGTGGGGGGGGGGTGGTCCGGGCCCTCTCCGGTCCACCAGGGGGGGGGACCCACCTAAACAGTGTCTGGGTGACTGATTTTTGGCCCAACCCAAAGCGGCAGGCTGAAAAATTTTGACCCAGCAAAATGGCCAATAGTGCCATTTTGGATGCTTTTTGGGCAAAAAAATTGTCAAAAATGCAAAAATATTCGGCGCGAAGCGCTGAAGGAAAAAATTGACCTTTTTGGGGGGGGTCCCGGGAACCCCCCTGGGTCGGTCTGGACCCCGGGGGGGGGGGCACTCCCTGCCTAAACCCCGTACACCCTCCTGAAATCGAACCCTGCACCTATTTCCTCCCAAGATGCGTAATTCTTGGTCCAAAATGCAGGATTTTCTGGTGAAAAACAACACCCCAAACAACACCTGGAATAACACCTGCTTTTCTTGACTGGCCATTGGCAGTTTCGGTGTTGGGTGAGGGGCCTTATATTTGGGCAAATCCCCAAATCCCCCCCCCCCGGGGGGGTTTCTATAAGAGGAGGCTTGACGATGGGCTGCTTTTTTTCCTGTTCGTGCTGAGTGACAGGTGATCAGATAGTGGAACGGCAATCAATCTCGGTTGGTGACTTTTGAAGCGCGTGACAGCAAGTGTGTGACTGCACATATCAGTGCCCCACAATAACCACAGCGACAGCAACCTTACCATTCATGATGGGGGGGATGGGGACAGGCCCACACCCTTCTCCAGCCGGGTCAGCGCGGAGAGGGCGGAGGCGGTGGGCCGGTCGTACAGTAAGAACAGTGGCGGCCCCCCGCCGGTGGGGCCACTGGCACGTGCCGCCCGCGCCCGTAGCCGCCTCTCCTCCTGCCGCTGGGAGCAGGCTCCTTTTCACCAACCCCGGGGGGGGGAGGGTGCGTTGTGGTACGGGTGCCTCCCCATAGCAGGTACACCCCCCGGGGGGGGGGAGGGCGGTTTTGGCCCCTGAGAGGGCTGACCAAGCCTACTCAATGCAAATGGCAGTTTTCGGGCCCCCAGCGACTTCGAGGACATAGCGCCAGCACACCCCAAAACCGGACCACCCCCGTGGGGCCAAAAATGTCATACACCCCTGCCTGCCCATAGCCCCCCCCCCCGGCGGTTGCAAACTTCCTTGAAAAGAAGCTGGCTGGGAGAGCAGCGCTCGAGCCTCCAATGGCGCACGGAAGAACACGCCGCGCTGCGCCGTCTCGACGAAACCGAGGACCAGGAGGCCATGGCTCAGCTGTGGGGGAGGAGCAGGGTTCGATATAGGACGGGGGTGGGTCGGACCGGGTGGTCATTCACGGGAGGTAGGGCGGTCGTTGGTAGGGTCGCGGCCAGCCGCGGCGCCTCCGCCCTACCAAAACAATGATTTGGTAGGGCCGCGGCAGGCCGTGGCCGGCCGGCCCACCCAACACAACAGATCCAGCGACCGAAGCAGAACTGCATTGCACAATAGCAAGATAAATTGGCCCCTACAGGGTACCAGCTACCCCAAAGAGCCGCCACTAGGGTTAATACGCGTGGGGGACCTCGCTCGCGCATTCGGCGCCTCGCTTGGGTCCCCCATGTTTTTTAACCCAAGTTGGGCAGCTCTTTGGGTTCGCTGAGGACCCCGTAGAGGCCAATATAACAAAGTTGAGCGGGAAGGTTCAACTGTTGCGCGAGAGCCCTAACCCTACTCCTTCAAATAACGTCATAAAATCTTTTTTGCGATCACCTTTTGCAGTTTGGTAGGGGCCGCGGCCCCTACCAGAATCCCATTTTGGTAGGTTGACGGCCGGCCGTGGCACCACCTCCACGAACCTACCTCCCGTGACATCCACCCGGTCGGACCCCCCCCGTGGCCAAGGAGGGTGTACAGGTTAGAGGAGGGGTGTCCCCCCTCCCAAATGTCAAAATTTTCCTCCAGCGCTCGAGCCGAAATTTTCGGCATTTTTGGCAAATTCTTACCCAAAAAGTGCCCAAAATGACAATTTCGACCGATTTGGGGGGTTTGGCCCGGCGCACTTTGCACCGAGCTGAATTTCGGTCACCTGGACCGCGCCATTGCACCCCTGCTGTTATATCGACCCTGAGGAGGAGGGACGCAGGTTGGGTGCCTCCTGTCCTGCTACCTTCACACCAGGGCTTGACACAGGGCAGATGGGGTGGCATGGAACGGCCCTTTCCCCACCAAAGGTCCAGCATGGGGGCTCAAACACCCTCCACATTCGATCCAGCTTGACGCTCACTGTTTCTGTAGTTTTGTTTCCATGGCATCGCAGGCTGCCCTGGGAGGGGTGGATCGACACCCTTTGCCCCTTTGCCACCAACCCGCTCCGGGATCCCCCCATATTGTCATCCAGTCATTCACCGTCCAAAACCTCCTCTCCATCGCTGGTTTGGGTGATGAAGGATCCCAAGATACCACGTCCTCCCCGTCGTGAGTACGAAACAGAACCCAGGATTTGCCACCCTCCAGGCAGTGTGAGGTGGAGGGGTGGGCGACCCACACCACACACACCGCAGTCGGGACTCCAGCTTCATGGCGCGGGGTGGACCTCCAGCAGCACGGGCGGCGGGTACCGCTCCGGCCGGTCGTACTCCGCCCGGTCCGGCTCGAACGGCCGCACCAGCGGCTGCATCGTGCCCACCGCTGCGGCCACACCTGGCGGTTGCCCCCGCGCCATGGGGCCGAGGGCCGCCAGGACGTCCGCCGGGGTCAGCGGCCCACGACATCGACGCTGAGCGGCGGTGCCGGCAACCGGCTCGGCGGCTGGGTGGCTGTGGGGAGGAGTGTGGAGATGGAGAGTCAGGGATCGGGTGAGGCGAGGAAATCCGCACACCGACTTGGGGTGTCACATGCGATACGAACCCGGGTGAGGGCAGGGGAAGGCAGGGTTGGGGGGAGTGGTGTGAAACGGTGAGAAAATTTCAGGTTGGTGTTGGGTAGGGTGGAAATTAGGGTCAGGGTTAGGGAAGAATAGGTGCAAAGTGGGGCAGTGGCAATCTATCAATAACACTTGCAGCCAGAAAATGAAAAGCGCACAAACTCAAGAGCCCGTCAATGAATCAAACCAGAAGAATAGCTGTACGACAGCGTTGACTGATAAACTGAAAACGCCATAAAAACTGAGAATATGACCACTACCTTTAAAAAGGGTTTCCCCAGTGGCATTGTGCCATGTACTTCAAAAAGCAACCCACGACAAGGCCTCATTTGATAATTTTGCATCAGGTTGAAGGGTGACAGAGGACACAGGTTGAATTCAGCCAGCAACTTCAGCAAGACACATCCCTGAGGTTGGATGGAGCTTCTGTGGTGACATCCTGAGAACATCTTTGGGGAGGGGATCCTGCGACCTCTTTACCTCTTTTTGCGCCCTTCCACATCAAGACGCGGCCCTGCGCTTGTCCTCCGATTTAGAGCGTGGGTACTCTGGCAACG
>CAAHFI010561025.1:0-12249 GCA_900893395.1 Euglena gracilis
ATCCACCGACCAGTGGCGCAGCCTACTGGATTTGAAGGTCCGCAGGAGGTTATGGTATGGTACAAGTGTCGAGGGGCTAGGAGGGAGGAAAACGGGCAAAGCCCATCTTCAATATAAGGTGCAGGGGGAGGGCTGGGGTGAGGGGCAGGGCGGCGCTGCGATCCGTCTGGTATGGTCGTCGGTTGGTGGGGGAGAGGTGGGCAACGGGGCGCGGGCGGGGCGGTTGGTGGTCGTGTGTGTGTGTGTGTGTGTGTGTGTGTGTGTGTGTGTTTTTTTTTTTTTTTTTGCATTAACGATGTAGGTGCTTGTGTTGCGTGGCTCTTTTTTTTTTTGTCATTAACGAAGTAAGTGCTTGGGTTGTAGGAGGTGGAATACCTCTCGGAGCAGGGCGATGGCCACATTTTGGTATATTTCCGCCTCCTTGGTTTCGCGCTCGGCGCCCTGTTGCCAGGACGAGGCGCGTTTGGCGACTCTGCTTAGTGTCTTGGCCGTTTCCGGTCCCATGCCGCCCCATGTGCCAAGGGCGAAAGGCGTGAAGCCCCACCCTGCTTGCTGACATGGGATGTTGTATTTTTGCTTTTTGGCATCCTCCCTCCTCTTCAGGAAGGATCTCCAGCGTTCCCGGGTTGCGGCGTGTTCTGTTGCCTGCCAACCGTGGCAGACGGTGACGTCCAGCGCCGTCGGCTTCCCCTCAGACCAGCAGTCCAGGAGGAGGTCCGCAGGGCGGAGATGGCTGTCTCGGGCCGTCGGCAGTGAAACCTCCTTCTGCACCCTGCCGCTGTTGGACAAGGTTTGAAATAGGGCGTCCTGAACAGCGTTGTGGCGGGTTGCGAAGTTGTTCCTGCAGCAGCAGAGGAGGTGGTCGCCTTCCTTATCCAGGGGCTGGCCGCATCCTGTGCACGGCTGGCTGATGTCATTCAAACCGGGAGACCCAGCCACCATTTCAGTCCCAGGGTGTATTCCTCGCTGGAGAAGGTGGTGTGGGAGTTGTGCGAGGGGGTAGCCGCCATCCAGCCGTGTCCAAACCCCGTGGCCTGTTCAAGGAGGCGGTTCTGGTCCCGGGGCCGGGCCTGGTCCACCAGGTCGTCCATTGCCTTCTTGCCCAGCTCATGGTTCCACCACTTTTGTTTCCGTGGTTCTTGGTCCGCGGAGGCAATTCGCTGTGGGTTGTTGAGGAAAGCGGTAACTGTGGCATGATTCGCTCCCAGCCTGCCCCTGAGGTCGTCCAATGCGGGCGTGACAAGGGACAGTTGCGGGCCGGTTGCGTAGTCGGGCACACCCACACGCCGGGCCCCATCGGAGTAGAAGTCTGCGAGGCAGGAGATCCTTGCTGCAGGCTGAGTGTAGGACGGAATGCGGAGGCCGCAGCCGCCACTGGATAGGGGCAGCGAGGCCTGGGTCCGCTGTTGCGAATTCAGCGCCGTGCCCAGAACATCCTCGAAGGCGTTCATGATCACCTCCGAGCAGCTCCTTACTTGGTCTGGACTGCCATATGAGTTGGACGCACGCAGGAGGTGGTTCACCTTGCAGCCGTCCAGGCAGCTCCGGAGCAGGTGATGCGCTACCTGGGCGTCGGTCAGGGCAGTTAATGGTAGATGAGGCCTTTTCGATTTTGGCGGCGGCGTCTTCCCACGCTGTCTTGGTAGTGTCCGAGGACGCAGGGTGGTCAACTGGGATACCAAGGACGGTGATACCTTCCCCTTGTGCCCAAGGGACTACTTGCATTCTGTCACAGCTGGGCGTGCTCCTCGCTCCCGGGCCCCACATGACGCATTTTTGCAGGTTGAGGCCCAGACCTACGCGGTGGGACTCTTGCAGCAGGAAACGTAGGCAGTGTTCAATCCTGTCCGGGGTCCCGACCAGGAGGCCGTCGTCCAGGTACCAGCTGTTCCATAGCAGCTGGCCGTCCCTGGTAATCTGCTCCAGCAGCGGCTGCAGCGCCAGGGCGAACCCGATGGGGCCCAAAGGGCAGCCTTGGTGTGTCCCCCGTTGTGACAGGATGGAACGGCCGCCACAGAAAAGGGGAACGGGCCCACTGTATGCAAACCTTAGGAAATTGTACAGGCTGGGGGTGCGTGTCTCAGCCTCTGTGAGGATCGCGCCGCGGTCCACTGTGTTAAAAGCGTTGGAGTAGTCCACCTGGAGGGAAACCCAGGGCGAGGTATCCCCCAGCTGCATGACGAGGTGTTGCATGCCCAGGGCGACGGCTTCGGCCGCGTTTCGTACCCCTACCCCGACCTGTGTGGGGGCGAGTGTTGCCACCTCAGACCGGGCATTTGGTGTCTGGAGCAGCGTCTTCCCCACCAGGCGCGAATGGTTTCCCCAACCGCCACCGGTCGTACCCCGTTGTCCTTCTTACGGAGAGGTGTCAGATTCGCGCAGCACCAGGCCGCAGCGTGGTGCGGTGGTATCTGGCCGTCTACCCAAACCTGAGTCAGCCGCGCCAGGGCAGTGATCAGCTTTGCTCCCCGGCCCGGCCTACGCAGACAATCTTGGAGGTGGCTGGGCCGCAGTCCAGACGGTCCGGGTGCAGATCCCCGCGGGAATCGGCGGATGGCCTCCTTCAGCCTGTCCTCCCATTCCGGGGTGTGGTTCTCAGGGAATGGCCTAATGTGTCGCGGGAGGCGGTTGGTGTCGACATTTATGCCGGCAGGATGCAGCTTCTCCAGGGCAGCCCAGACGTCTGGGTCGTCTGGTTGGTGCGCGCCCTCGGAGAGCAGTATTTGGACTGCCTTCGCGGACGCCCCTTCTGCAGTGAGGGTGCGTACCCGTCTCGTTATCGCCTCACTGAGGGCAGTCGGCCGTGTTCTGGAGCGTTTTTCCGCCCTGGTTTCTACGATGGAATGTCGTGTCTGCGTGTCCTTCAGTGCTTCCGTCAAAAGGGTGGCGTAGTCTCCCTCGCGGAATAGTTTGGTGCGCCTCAGCAGGATGGACTCCAGCTCCGCTGCTGGGGCGGTTTCGTGGTTGACGCCGGCCGGAGGACGAGCTTTGGGAAGGAGAGCACGCCGAATAAAGCGGCGTCTGAGGGTGCGAGTGCGTATGTGTTGATGACATCTGCCATGGTGTCAAAGACAGGTTGTTGGCAGGCGGAGGGAAGGTGAATGAGGGTTGGGATTTTTTGCTGTAGTACGTGGGTGATGTCGCATGGGGAAGGGCCCACGACAAGGTTGTACGCGGGCTGCCCCCGGAGGTTGGACTCCTGCCCCGCGTTATCAATGACCACCGCGGCGTCGTGTTCTGGGTGAGCCAGGTCCAAGAAGAGGTGGTCGTGGTCCCGGGCATCTGCCGCGGCCGGTGCACCGCGAGGTGACAGGGGGGCCGGGCGCTTGGCTGGCCCCGGGTTCTCCTCCACATCGCCACAGGTGAGGAGGCTGCCTCGTCCGCGGTGTGCCCTCCGCACGCGAACGCCGCTCGTGGGTGGACTACCAAGGCCGTTTTTTGGCAGGGAGATGGTCGCAGCCTCTTGAGCCGGTGGTGCCCGTGGCTTGTGGAGGAGAGAGTGAGGAGTGGGGGTCAACCGGAAAGCTGGGCGCAGGAGTGGTGGTTTGGGAGCGGCGAAATGTTGGGGAGTAGCGTGGGGCAGTCCCATGGCCATTGCCACAACCCACAGCGTTGGCACCAACGGGGGGAGGGACCCCGGATGTCCCAAAGGGCATTATGGTAGACAAGGAACGTCCGGCCGGCGTAATCCCCGAGGTGGAAGACTTCGCCGCCATGGGTGGATCGACGTTCTCTGATAAGGCGCTGCTGCCCTGGGGAGAGGAGCGGTGCGAGCGGGTAAGGGGCGTACGCCTGGCGTGGCAGGCGTTGCCGGCTGTCGGCTCCATGGTGGGGCCCGGTGGGAGCAGGGCGCCGCATGAGGGGTTGCTGCCTGAGTGGCAGATCCGCAGGGCAGTGGTCGTCCATGCGGGAGCCGGCAGTAGCGCTGTCCCTCGGGCCCTGTAGATAGGGCACCGCGGCAAGGTCAAATAGTCCGTGGAATGCGCCGCAGGGCGGCTAGTGCGGTGGACCACTCCGGTGCAAGGAGAATGATGTTGCCCCCTTGGCGGAGGACGTGTTCCAAAACACGGGGGAGCAGGGAGAAAGGTGGGTTGCACCACAGAGGGTTTGGCAGGTTCCAGTTCTGGAGGAAGGCATCATCCCTTTGTGACCAAAAGTGATCCAGTTGACTGTTGTTGTAGTCGGCGAAGGCGTCGATGGTGGGCGGGTTATGGGGCGACAGTGCCCGTACCACCGCATTGAACCACTGCGGGTCCAGCATAAAGTCTTCGCGCGGCGCCGGGAGGGAGGGGTCGGCAGAAACCCGCCCGGCGTTTGTGGGGCCTGGGTTGCTCTCCACGTCTCCCGCAGTGAGGATATCTGCGCCCCTGCCGCTCTGTGCCCGTGGGGAAGCCCCCATGGGGTAGCAGCCGGCCGCGTGTCCACGGTGTCTGGAGGTGGTGGACCGTCCTCTCGGGGCGTCTTGTGAGCCCCATGGCGCAGCGGGCAGATGGGATGGGAGTGGGGCGGTTGTGCGATGGTGGAGTTTACCGTGCGCCGAGTGTCTGCCACCTAATAGGCCAAGGTCCGTGGCCCCGGCCGGTGTCTGGGGTTGCACGACCAAGGTTGCAGCTCCGCTGCTGTCGGCTGGGGTGAACGAGCCAGGGCTCCGGCCGCTGGGGTCGCCGCTGTCGCTGTCGTCGTCGTCATCGTTCCCACCGTCGCTGCTCTCCTCTTCACCGTCGGACAGAGAAGGTGGCTGGCAGGTGCGTAGGTGCTCCACAATGGGTGAAGGGTACGGTGTCTCTGTCGACCACCCACAGACTTTGCATCGGATCGACCACCACTCTCCATTTGGCAAGGATTCCAGATGCTCTAGATCCCACCTCCATGAATCCTCCCTCACTGATGGATGGAGAAGATATTTCCCACCTGTTTGCCCGTCTGGCATCGGTGCGACTCCAGTGCCGGAAGAGAGTCTAGGCCGAAGAATTCGCCGCACAGCAGGCACTTGGCGTATTCTCTCCCCTCATGACGAGGAGGAGCTGTGGTCGAGGCAGACGACGGGCCGTCTATGGCTGGTTGGCGGATCCGTGCCCACCTCCAGCGTTGGCGGTTCCAGTAGACTTCTTCCCAAACCTCATCCGGCGTGAGGAGGTGCGGCTGGCTCGCTGGCCCCATGGGAGATGGTCCAGGGTTTTGCTCGATGTCGCCGCAGTTCAGGATGTTCCGATGGTTTTCCCTCTCCCGGCAAGGAAAAGCAGATTGGTCCCTGAAATGCCCCAGCAGGCTTTCCCCCCTTCCTTCCGCCGGGCCTCCGAAGCACAAAGGCAATACAGGATGAGCTCGACGTCGTCATCACCCAAGTCCGACCACGTGCGCCCCGGAGCGTAGGGCGGGGGAGTAGGTACGGCTGTCTGCACCTCTGTAGCCATTGCCTTACGAGAGGCTCCTTGTACTTTACGTGCCCTACCGGCCCACTCACCGGCGATGGATTCTTCGGTGGCGGAGAGGACGGACCAGTCGTCCGCATCCACCACATCATTTGTCGGCGGGCTGGCTGGCGGGGGGCGATTTTTTGCCCGGGCGGCTCGGTCTGCCTGATTTTTTGCCACCACCTGTGAGAGCTCGTCCTTGTCCCGGGGGGTAAGATTCCTGAGTTTTTCCAGGATTCTGGCGATTTGTGGGGTAGGGGTTGGCTTTTTGGGTGGGTTGGTCGTCCGGGGTTTTTTCTGCACCGGAATCACCTCTGCCCCCCCCTTTGTTTGGCAGGGCACAGGGCTGGGGAGGGCGGGAGGCAAAGAGTCCAGGCGCGGTTCACTTAGCTCATGTGGCTGTTTGCAGCAGCTGGCGAAGTAGTTCAGCAATGGGAGGGCCAGTTGGTCCACGATCTCCCCCATCTGGGGGAGATTTGGGGAAAAGTGGGGGCCATTTGGTCCACGATTTCCCCCATTTGGGGGAGATTTGGGGAAATGTGGGGACATTTTTGGTCCCGAATGTGTTGCTGCTGGGCAGCCCTTGGTTCACCAGGGGTCCCTGGGACTGTGGTTGGTAGGTGTGTGTGTTGGAAAAGGTTAGTGGGACCAAGGGCGGCCCAGGACGGCGGAGATGACGGGGCACATATTGTGATTTATGCTTCTCCTTCAGGTAGTTCTCGTATGCTTCTTCTTCTCTGGCGCGCTTGTTTCTCCTGCTGTCCAGCTCCTCCAGCCTTTCTTGGATCCTGTCGATCTTCTCCCCGACCCGCTTGACCGCCAGGGCCACCAGGCCCAGTCCTTCCACTACAGGTTCCAATCGCTTTGATAAAATCAACTCGTCCATGGTCTTGTTCAGGGCGTCCTCCGACCCAGGCTCAGGGCTCTCCGGCCCCTTTCCAGACATGTTTATGCGGAGACGAAAAAAATAGACACTCAAAAAGCCCGACGTAAGACAGCTTTTTTTTTTGGCACGGCACGGCACGGCACGGCACGGCACGTCACGGCACGGCACGGCACGGCACGGCACGGCACGGCACGGCACGGCACGGCACGGCACGGCACGGCACGGCACGGCACGGCATGGCACGGCACGGCACGGCGCGCGTCTCGCGTCTCGCGCGGCTCCCGTGCTCGCGCGTCGCCCGTGCGGGCGCGTCGCCCGTGTCGGCGTGCTGTTCTTTTGCCGTCAGGACGGGTCACCGCGTGCCGTTGCACCCGCCTGTCACTTGGGCGGTTTCACTTCGATTTCCGTTGGCCTGACCCTGAGGGGCGTGGGCCCTTTCTTATTTTTTTGTGGGGGGGATGGTGCTACCATCTGCGAGGTTTCTCACCTTGGCCGTGTGCATTGGATGCGGATGGGGCCCACATTCATTCCATCTTCGGCCATGGATGCTCTTTGCCATCCGGGGTTGGTTGTTTTAAAACGGGTCGTTTTAAACAGGTCGTTTAATTCAGTAAAATACAAGCGAGCCCCTGCGCCGTATAAAACCGCCGGTATTCGTCTTGAATGACACGCGTTCAGATTGCAGAATGTTAGTCATTGATACACGAGAAGGAACGTTTCTTTGTCCCTTGCGACGTCCACACAGCATGGACGACCGGCAAAAATTTTTGCACGTGTCGCAACCATCGCTAAAATCCCCAGTTCACTCGCAAGAACTGGACATTTTTTTAAGGTGAGGAGGCTTTAATTTCCTAAATCTTCAATTTCCTTTTTTTTCGCAGTTTTTCCGTGGAGTCCCCCCCCCCCGCGAGGAAGGGGTGCCCAAAAGTGGCCACCCGTGGCCCAAAAGTTGTCACCACTTGTGGCCCAAAAACTGGCCGCCAGATAAAAAGTTTTCCCGCGCCTCTGTTCAGAATAATGAATTTTTTTCCATGTGGTGAAAATATTTTTTTAACCCATGAACACTGAAAACAGAACAAAATAGTCGTGGGAAGCAACTGCAGTTCGCTGAGCGGTTTAAATCTTAACTTCGGTCCACAAATAATGACCCTGACCAATAATAACCAGTTGATGCCAGGGCCATTGCAAATGGAAACACTTCATCACTTCCAGGGTTTGACTGCGTCCACAGCTGGGGGCAGGAGATATTCGGGGGGGGGGCTCAAGACAGGAACTCATGACTTAAAACATTTTGGGGGGAAGGGGGGGAACGAGAACTGATTATGTAAAAAATGCAAGTTGAATATTCCCCCCCCTGCATTCAGGCAAAAAAGGGACTTGGTTTGGGGGGGGACTGAAACAGGAAACAGGACGGCAAAAAAATCTCTGGGAAGTCGCTCGTCAAAACCTGAGTCTCTGATTGTTCCCCACGCATGGGCCAAGTCAATCTTCGTCAAGATGGTGGTGAACTTACGGGTAATGTGGCAGTCCAGCACGGGGACATAACCAGAATGATCACCTGAAGAAACGTGAATGTGAAAAGGAACAAAACGAGTTGTCCATCTCTGCACAGAATGGCACCAACCAGAAACATTTTCGAAGAGGAAAAAAAAAACAATGAAGCCAGACAGAAAAAACATTGAGAGAGGCTTACCTGGGCAGTGAAGTCAGCAGCATCCTTGGCGGGATTCTTGGCGTTCGAGGCCACATAACCAAGACGATATCCTTGACAGACACGTTCTTCACGTTGAAGCCAAGGTTGTTGCCAGGGAACAGCTCGCTCAGCCTCTTATCTCCGCAAACTTGACTTTAGTGTTCAAGTTGTTGATCACCAGGCTTGAAGACACCAGTCCTCAACACGACCAACGGCACAGTTCCAATACCAGGTCTTCTCCTTCCACCAGGCATTGCTGAAAAAAGGATAAACACACGAGAGTGGTAGACAGGAGTTAGGAATCGGTCTGCTTTCCGCGATCTGAATGGTTGGAAACTGTTTTAATCTGGTTTAATACAGTTTTTTTTGTATTTAACTCCTCCGAGGTGTTTAAATTCCAACCCTGTTGCCATCCATGCATAATCGACCGCCGCCACGGAGGTCCTCGTTGTTGGCCTGGTGCTGTCCTGGGCGGTGGTGCATCCCGCGGCGCTGATGTTAGCGGGGGCTCCTCGTGCCCTCGTGCTGCCAACACAGCAGAGAGTTGCTCAGCCACAAACGCCATCAATCCGAGGATATACGGTGCCAAATGTCTTGGGCCAAGTGTTGCCTTGCCCAGCCTTGTTTGTCGCCTAGTGCTTGCTTCACCAGCCGGCCAAGTAGCCCTGAGCCCAGGGGGCCCAGACCTGACCATGGGTGGAATGACAGTGGACTGAACAGCCATCCGGCCGACTCGCATATTGGCTGGTTTTTGGTGATCTTCTTGTGTTCTGCCATGGCCATGTTCTTCACTGCTAGGTCTTCTTCCCAGGACAACCCTTTTCGGAGCGGGTGAAAGACGACAAGGTCCACCGCCAAGGGCCCCGCAGGATCAACTCCATCAAATGCCACATCTGCTGGGCGCTTCTTTCCACCGACGGCCACCTCTGTCCTTGTGTGGACACCATTCTCCCGGAGGACCATTGCCAGCGCATCTCGTACTGCATTGTGGCGCAAGACGAGTTTTTTTTTTTGCAGCATAGCAAATGGTCCCCGAAGGGATCCAGGGAATCACCACACATGGGGCATGGGGCTCCGGATGCCCATGGAGAGATCTTGGCTCCAAGCCACCACCGTTAGCAGCAGGCGGTACTTTGTTGCTTGTATGCGCGTCCCCATTCCTTTGTTTGGGACCGTCTGCACCCAGGCTGTGGTGTGCGGCATGGATTGCAGGCGCAGCCGGCACTTGTCCCGGAGTGGGAGGACCTTCTTCAGGGCATCTTTTCGTGCTAGATGGCCCTTATCTGACCACCAACGCTGACTTCTGTGGTCATCCTCGACGTTCACCGGTTGCTTCCTCTCTACCCACTCTGGTAGTGGAGAGAACTGTACGCCCAAGGTGCATTGCAGCTCCTTTGTGACCTCGATGAAATCCGATGGCGTTGTGCATGCTTGGGGTGGGAATTGGAGCAGCTGGAACTGTTTTAGTGCACACAAAATGCCTGCCATCCGTGCTGGTGCTTGGAGGACGGTGGGGACCTTGATTCCCAGCCCTGCCATGCGGAGTGGCAAGCTGCATTGGGCCCACTGGGATTCACTTGTCGATGGCTGGCCGATGGTGTCGTCCCATGCTCTGCGGATGACCCGATCTGCTGCTTGAAGAGGGCCCTGCAAGGCGTCTGACCGCAAAGCGCGAAGGAAATGCATGACCTTGCAAGCATCCAGACAGTACCGGAGCAAAATGTGCTGGCACTGTGGGTCGCCCAGGTTGCTCAAGACGTGGCACGATTCTTCAAGTTTGTACATTACTGCTTGCATCTCCTTCTGGCGAAACGTCGTCGTGGTTGGGTGCTCCACCGGAAAGCCGAGGACTCGCAAGCCTTGCCCGGGCTCCCATGGGACACGGGGAATGGAGCCGAGGACTTGATGGGCCACCAATGTTTGGTCCAATTGGGCTGGGCCCCAGAGACGACACTTCTGAAGGTTGAGCCGGACACCCACATTGATGCTGCTCGCCTGGATGATTGCCAAGGCTGAAGCCAGCGCCTCCGGTGTCCCAACAAGATGCCCGTCATCCAGGTACCACACATTCATTGTCAAGTCACTCGGGAGCGCCATCACCACATCTTGCCAAGTCAGGGCGAAGAGAGGGGACCCAAAGGATCTCCTTGTTGCACCCCTTGTTCACTGGACATTTTGTGGCCTTGGAGGTACAATGCAGAGTGAGAAGCATACGACAATCGGGCCCACGCTTCCAGCTCTGGGGCCCGCTTGCGTACTGCATTCAGGAGCGCTTGCCGATCAATGGCATTGAATGCGTTCTGCAGATCCACTTGCAGGACTGCCCAATCATTGCCGCCTGCTTCCACCAGTGCCTGCAATCCCTGTGCAATCGTCTCGCATGCCCCTTTCGTTGCAACGCCGCACTGCTTGGGGTGTAATTCTGCTGCACGTTGCTTCACACAGGTCGAATTCATCGCAAACTTGCCAACAAACCGACGGATTGTGTTTCCCACTGCAATGAGTCGCACATTCACGTCACCTGCTGGCCCGTCCTTCCGCAATGGAATCAGGCATGCCGAGGAGATGAACTGCATTGATGGCATTGGTAATGACCCCTCCAGCGCCGCCTTTGTGAATGTGCTCAAAGCAGAAAGCACCTGGGATGCAGCCCCCGCATCCAGTCGCACCACGTCTTGTAGATGTTGTGGCCGCAACCGTCAGGCCCGGCTGCTGCAGCCTTCGGAAAGGACAACAATGTTTCCCGAAGGAAATGGTTCAGGTCATGTTGTTCTTGGCTGGAAGCCTCCTTGGGGAACGGAAAGGGCTTGGAGACTGGCTCTGTGCACGCAACTTCTGGTCTTCTCGGGTGCATTTCTCTCAGCTTTGCTTGCACATTCAAGTCAAAATGCATCATGCAACCCATCAGACATCAGGTGTCGGACAGCCTTGCCAAATGCACCATCGTCCATAAGGCCGCGCAACGTGTTTGAGAATGGGACTTCTTGCAATCTTTCCACCTTGTCGTTCAAGGTCATGGTGGATATGCCCTTCTGCTTCTTGCGGTCTGGTCGCGGCAGGCCCTGGCAGAAGTCTTCCCACAAGGCAGCCTTGTCTCCTGCCTGGAAACGGTCAACCCGGGAGCGGATGAGTTGTGCCGCTTGCCCTTTGTGGCCTTTGCCACCTCTTGGGACCACAGTGTCACCTTTTGGAAGATGGCCCAGTCTCGCAATGCTTCCCACGATCTTTCAGAGCAAAGTCGGTGCTGCACTCCGGCCATGCCATACCCCAAAGAGGGATTGCCGCACGCGGGATATGGCGGAACAATGGTCTCACCTTGGACATAATTTCATGGATTGCGGCCGACATGCCAGGATTCGGAGACTCCAAGGGGGTGATGCGATTGCTGTGCGACGTTGACGAGGACGCAGCTCGGCTCGGTCGCGGGTGGGCTGGCGATGGCAAGCGCGATGGCGTTGCATCCGCTCGCACGGGAAAGCAATTCTCCCCTGCGCACCGCTTGCCTTCGGGGAGGAAGTCGCAGACAATGCCCACACACCCAGCGCTGTGCATGTAGTAGCCACACGGGTTGGGATTTCACCTGCAGCGACGTGTACCATGGATACGTGATTGATTGAAAGCGCTTGGCGTTCCATCCTTGGAAGCCATGTCGCAAAGACTTGCAACAATGCGGAAATGGGCAGCAGAAAACGCCGTTCTCATCTTGATCGGAGTCTGATGACCCACACTCCGGTTCGGCTCGTCGCTTTCGGTTGCGGTGAATTGGTGGTGCTGTGGTTTGAGCTGAGCTGATGAGGAAGCAGGTGGTGTTGGTGGTGGGATTGGAGCGAGGTGGATGACACTAGAAGAGTGGTTGGCAACCATAAATGCTGCACCCGGATCATGGAGGGATGCGGCTGGGGAGTCCGGCCCGGGGTTGGGTTGAACGTCTCCATCACAGCACAAATCGTGTGACCAGGACTTGTTGTTGTGGGCTGGCAATGGAAGGAGGACCGCGGGGGAGAGGCCGGCAGAGGGGACTGCGGCAGCACCCAGGGGAGGGACATGCCCGCCGGGCTCACGAGGGAGAGATCCTTGGTGGCGTCTCCCTGGGTCACAGCCCATCGGAAACCCCGATAAGGTGTGGGCCAGCCTGTTGAGTGCTCGGGGGAGTCGGGGTGGGGGAAAGGCCGGCAGAGGGGACTGCGGCAGCACCCAGGGGAGGGACAGGCCCGCCTGGCTCACCGAGGGAGAGATCCTTGGTGGCGTCTCCCTGG